>JABASI010000106.1:0-57028 GCA_019776505.1 Tomocerus nigrus | reverse complement strand
AATCACCGCTTACCACTTAATGGACCCACATCTTTACATGGGCATTGCATGTCTTATGTGAGAAAGGCATTGATCACATGCATTACCTTTGTCTATGGCTAATAAAGGATTCACATAAACGTATTAAGCCTTCTTTACCTACTTAAGCACAAAATATATTGCATATAGCCAATCTATGTTAAAGAGTACACAGGGGAACCACTTTTCACAACACATTCAGTTTATTCAAACCGCAATACGACTCCATGAAGTCCAACTTCATAGTCACACTACAGTATAACAGTTACTCACAAAACATGATTGATAGGGAAATCATGCATGGTCAAAATGCTCAAAGTAGATTAAAAGCGAATGGAAAGCTGAATCACGAGAAGGCCCGTATTCGTTAGAATCCCTGGCTGTGCCCGAAAAATTATTCATTTACAACTTTTTGGAGCCGAAACCTAGTGATTTCCTATACATTATTTATTTCAACTATAGCTTTCTGCCGCGATTTTCCTCGATATTTTAATATGATTTGAATATTTTCAATATACTAATGAGAACTTAGGAGCTTAATACTTTCAATTGAGTACCTATTCCATTTGACATGGCATAATCAATAACCACTTTGAGTTGATACTTTGATGTCATATTCGTTGTAATGCACATCAAGCCCATATTGTTAAGTAAACCAACAATAATGTAGAATTTTGAGCCCAGTGTCAATTATATTTTTGACAGAGAAAGCATGTGTGTTGAGGACCAGACGTACGGTCAACACAATAATAGTAAGTAATGTAGGGATGATGCTTTATGCCTTGCATTGCATGCATGTGTGTATTATGATTATGATGTCAATGTCAAACATTTTTGTCCGCAGCAGCATACGACAGTCCAAAACCAAGACTAAAAGACTAGGACAAACAGAGTTGAAACATTATTGAGACAATTGAGAGACAGTTGAGTGGAGATGAGGAATCGCTCGGTGTAGATTACCTGCTAAAAGTCGATAAAACGTAGCTATACTACTTCTATCTACGCAATTATACATTTACAGACGACTGTAGGGTAGAATGTTTGTAAAAGGTATTGATGTCCACAGGATCGATAACTGTATGAAATGACAGTGCTTTTAACATGACAGTGAATGGCTGCTGGGGGAAGAATCCGCCACTTCGGATCCCATACACTCTGTAATTTAAAGGTGTAACCTGCATGTATGTGCATTATTATTTATCACCAGTAGTAATTAGAAATAACATTATCTAATTCAATTAGTAATTGCCCTTGATGCATATTGCTAATTTATGACTTGTTAAATGGATGCAGTTCATTATAATCACAAAAAGTCATAGCAGAAGCTATTCTGTAAACAGAACCATGATAACGCAAATGTCAAGCAAATAGGATGTTTAACGATGCAGTCAGAAAGTCAGAACTCTAATTATCGTACGGTCACGCATAGCAGGCATAAAATTATTATGTTAAAGATGTTATGCACACTCATTCTTATTTTCCTTTCCTTTTATACATAAACAAGACATTGCAGTCTCAAAGTAGAATTTTTTACCTAACAGACTGGACTTGAGCACCACATAATCCAAGCAGTGGTACAATTAGAAACGGTAAGGTACTATTGGTTCTTGCTGACGTAAAAAATATTCTATTCTATATCAACGGTGTCGAACTTCTCATTTTACATAACATTATAAATTGTGTTTACAATTACTGTCTGTAACAACGTTTCGAATTCAGAGAATGGACAAACATTCCATGGCCATGACGAAACGAGCATGATGCAATTGATATTTATGGAAATATTTATGACAGCAATTCTATTTTACACATATTTACAAGTATACGATTATACACTATTATTTTAAGAAAATTACGAAGGAAAGCATTAAAGCGTGAAGGAAGTAACTTGCAGCTTATCATGGTTGACAGTTGACAGTAAATAAGATTATTACATAAGGGGGCGATAGAGTTAGGGCCCAGATTAGAAGGATAAGATAATTTTTTATGAGTGAGACAAATAATACATGTTTTGCATTGAATTCATATTTAATTTTAGCTGAAAAAGCTCTAAGGAATTTGTTTTTGCACTGATTTTGGGATATATCCATCGGAAATGGTTTTTTCTGCATGGGAAGCAAAAATGCTCTGCAAGTAGGAACTCTATGGAACGCAACTTATCCTGCACCCATCAAGTAAAAACAAACAACATTGCCTTTTCGTTACATATGAATACAAAGAAATATAAACGAAATAAGTCCATCCATCTAATCTCTACTCTGCCTGCTCTGTCTGCAGCAGTGAAGACGAGGAGAGTCCTCCTCATCTTTAGATAGATACGTATTTATTTCTTTGGAGAGAGAGAGAAACATCTTGAGGATAAACAAAACGAGACCAAGCAAGCCGAGTTTAATCTGAATCTAGAGAGTTATCTATCGTCTTTATCAATCTATTAGCATAGGCAGATGAAGAGCTTGAACCTGCTATGCCCCTAACTTGTGCACGGAACACATAAGTTAACATTGCATCTATGTACACTACAAAAAGATAAGCTTGTAGTTTTCCATGCTGCATGCACATAATGATATGCATATAGCTTTTCTACACAGAAAGTTTGGTGAAGAGCACCTACACGAATATGCCATGACTACATAACATAACATCGTAAAACTAAGCATCATGCATGAATACAGTGTTAACCTTTGTACAGGATTAGCAAGAATGCTAGACCCTTCCTAACTCAAACGAAGAGCTAAGTAAAATTACTGCAATATAATTTCATGGCACTACTACTACAGATAAGTCGAAAGAAGACAGTCATTTAGAAAAATATTATGAATTTTTAATCCCCAAAATTTCAGAAGGCACAATTCTTGACAGGACATTTTCATGTGGACTTTTAAAGCGAATAGATAATTTTTAGAGTTCCATGTAGGTACTATAATCACCAAACTGTTTCATTTAAAAGATTAAAAAAGGAGTCAAGAGTGTCTTGACAGCAAATCGAAGTTAAAAAAATCTATCTACTTACTAGTACGTATTGTTGGAATTATCAAGACGGACATTGATCTTTAACATTGTCCTTTCAGCATTCTTCATCTATGGTTTTATTTCCGAAGGGAGGCAAATAATTTTGTCCAGCCTGTACATTTTAGAATATGCAACAAAACAAACACATGCATTATTGCATAGATCAGATAGGGATGCAGGATGCTACACATACAAACAGTCACGGCTCATGGAACAGAGTAACAGAGTATCTCTAGTATCCGTTGCATATGTTAAGTGTATGTAGAGAAAGGATATACCTAGCTATCTACCTACCTACCTAATATTATTTTACCGAGAGGAGGGTAGTGAAGAAGAAAGAACCCAGTACATAATATGTGCCCCAAGTCTGCATGTTGTGGTTTGGCTTGGCATATGATATTACCGTATGTTTGTTTCGTATATCCCTTGTTGCTTTTACATATTAAGAGTAGATGATATAGGTAGCTATGGGCAAGTGTGCAAGTGATATGTCTTGATATGTCTTGCTACAGAAAATGTAAATGCTTGGAAAAGTCTCGTAGAAGAAGAAAGGATATTATGCTATGGTTGCTGTAATTATAACTCAGGAGGCTGGTACTTGGAAATGTGTACAAAGTCTGCTATGTCCTCTTACAAAGTTCCATTCCCAAATATCCCAAAGCATCTGCATATAAATAAATAGTGGTACTAGCTATAAGGTAAGGAGTGGTAAAAGAACATATCATTATAATATCGACATCTCGCTCTGTATCCACATTTACGTAGTATAGTAAATAGTTATATTATAGTAGTGATAGTGAATGAGGGGAGAGAGATTATTGTGTGTGCGCAGAGGTCTATAGAGCTATAAGAAAATCAAGAGAGAGAAAAGGATTTCCGTGGCATATCCGCCCGACTGTGTTTTCCTATTATTGTCTCTGTGTCTGTCTGTAAGTCTGTCTGTCTGTCTTGGCCTGAGTTTAGTTGAGTTGACTTGACTGATTCATCGTCCCACACTTGACACAAGAAAGAATCACTCTCTGGCAAGCCTAGCCAAGTTGTGCATGGAAGGTGCTATTTACATTACACACACGCACTCGAAGAGGTTAAGACTCTGCTCAATTAAATAATGTCCCTTTGGAATAAGTGATTCAATTGGCAATCGCCACTAATGATTTCTCATCTCATCATCCTCATCTGATCCTCATTCGATTTTCCGTTCACTGACATTCCCATAGAAGAGCCACGGCAACCATCATCACCAGTTGACTTCCCTCTCTCCTCCAACACTCTCTGCTGTCTGCCCTGCCTGGTTGTCTTTGACTTAAATACAGTCACACAACTTCCACGCAGTTAACTTATTTACTCCTCTGAACAACAGCAATCGCAATACAAACTCACCTTTTCAATCTTTAACTCAATTTACTTACTTCCCTTCTACTTACACTTAGCTACTTTCCTCAGAGACACCAACACAAAGCAACTTCTGTGACGCAACAACAAAGCAACACATTTATTTTGTATTAGGGCTCTAGTGTAAGCTCGTGAAGCCTGCTCTTACTAAAACTATCCTCTAACTCCAACTCACAACAACCAAAACTCCTCAACTCAGCCCATTATTTGTCAATAGTGTGGACTTTAATCTGACAGCGACAACCAGCAAAGATAACTTACTACTTGTTCAGTGACTCCTCTTAGATAACTTAATATTAAGTGACTGACAATGCACCAATCTTTCGTTTGATGGTCAACTAGTGAACGTGTGTGTGTTTGGTGTTTGTCGGCTCCTCTGTCAAAGACACTATCTGTCAACCAACCGGAAACCAACAAAAATATTTTGGTTGCAGATATTCTATCATTCTCTCAATTAAGAAACCACAATTTATTGTACAAGACGAAACTGTTTTACAACAGGTATGCCCTAAAAGTTTTTTACGTTGCTCATCTAACTAATTATTGTGTTTTTGTATATTGTTTAAATACAATCAGCATTTTGTCGTGTTTCTTTTGGATATTTGACTTTGTATATCAAATTTATTTTGGAAACTTGCATACCTACTATTATTAGAACATATTATAATAATTAAAATAAAATGTGCACTTGTACTGGCTTTGTCAGTGCATAGCCAGTTGCAAATTGTTGCATTTAGATTTACAATGCAAGCAAATTAGAATTTCAATTTACACCAAGTTAACAGTATCAAATAAACGTAGAATGTTGTTCGGGGCAATTTATTCGTCATTGACAGCAACTAAATCAAAAATTGTGAGAATCATATTAACACAATTAATGTGCCCTTGAAAATGATCTTTCGTCTTTCATTCTTCTTTGTCAGCTTTTATGTTTGTCAACGTTTTAATCGTTGATTTATAAAAGAGTCGCGTTTTACGCTCTCTGTTAAATAAATAAATATGACAAAGGAAAATAGATTTTATACCATCACGAATCACGATTCGTTTATTCAGCTGTATTTAAAGTTAATGTGCTAATCACCAACCAGCAGCGTTTTAACCATTATGTATTCCATCAATGCACACATTCCTTTTGCATTTATCACACAGCTTATGCTGAGATAGGACTTTTATTATAAATTCTAATAGTAATCACTGTTAGCTTGCTTATGTGATAAATGCCATTAAGTATTTTGTCGTAATGGTTACGTTCTTTATATTTATCTCTACGTTTACCACTGAGCCTTTCTGTGCATTTTAAAAATGTATGTTAAAATGCCTACTTGGAAAAATGCACCACTCTTCAAAATACATAAGTACCTTATTTAAAGTATCATTAAATATGCAGTTAATTCTTATTGATAAAATAGTCAGAGAGATCATAATATACAATTAACTATTTTGTTTAATATTGAGAGTATTGACATTTAATTGTGCTCATAGTAAGTAGTCATAGTGCATAATTATAAATGATGAACAAGTAATAATTGTCGAATTGTCCTAATTACTGAGCAAGTTAGTTTGTGAAATCCAAATTAGGAATCGAATGCTTAATCATTATCATTATTTGTATCTTATATCTTCTCCAACATGATTTAAATATGAATGCTTTCACCTCTGACAGTAGATGTACCTTATACATACGTACGTACGTAACGTCTATTTAGAAATGTGAAAGCGATTTAATTTACGGCATGTGTAGGAAAGAAAAAGGCACATGAAAATACAAGTAATAATTAGGGAAATATTTGAGTCAAGTCCCTGTCTGATATCCTTTTATCTTAAAAATGTAATAAGTTTTAAGTTGTCTTGTCTGTCTTGGGAAATGCCTAAATGGGAGAAAGAATGAAGTCATTGGCGTATGAGTGGGTGTCCTAACCTTACCTTACGTACTTACGGTGTGATGATCACACTAGTATTACACTATTACAGATTATTGTATGTACATAATACACTAAATAAGTGTAGAGTGTGTAGTGTGTGCATTATAGTAGTTTCCAAGCGGATTCACTCACTCATCTTCACTCAACTCAAGTTGAAGATGACTTTCTGAATGAGAGAATCCATTCTTTACTACCTACACGGGAAGAGTTAATGTATTCAAGAAGACTTTATGGCTTTCATTAGAAACAAGTCAAGGACTGCGTAGCTCCTAGGCTTCTAAATATTGTGCCGTCCTATCATGGCTGATTAATTTTTATTTCTTTTTCTATTGTGCAGATTAAATTGCAAAGATGTCTTGTACCGGATGCATGAAGTATGGAATCATCTATGTCGCCTTCATTTTCCTGGTATGCAAAATCTATTTCAATAAAAAAGGAGCCAGTAAAATATAAAAAATGTCACAAATCATAAAACATCCCATTGTTCTGTAGTGACTTAATGTATTATGTTAATATAAAAATGTATTTGTCATTTTTAGCTTACTGGCCTGGCGGTTATTGGATTGGCTGTTTATTTGTTGGCGGACCAAGAGAGTTACTTGGAATTAGCAAGAGAGGATGAATATCTACTTATTGGGAAATGGTTCCTTTTGGTGGCGGGCACCCTGATGTTTTTTGCAGGGATGCTTGGTTGTTGCGGAGGAATGAGACAGTCGTCTGCCCTTTTAAGTCTCGTGAGTATTATCTTCTTTTCTAATGATGACTTATAGTCAGTGTTGAAATGTAGAGCAATAAAACAAAATAGAATGATAGAAAGTAGGATAATTCCACCCATTAAAGGAAAAATTTCATTCGTTTTATCTTCGTAGTTCTTCTCCATCGTTCTGCTGATTTCCATTGCGGAGCTGGCGGCCGGAGTCTACTCATACGTACACCGAGATGAATTTGCAGACTACTTCCGATCTTTGATGACAAATTCGGTGCAAAATCTCTATGGTAGAGACAGTTACATCACAAAGGCGTGGGATTTAATTCAAACGAAGGTATGTGTCTACCTACGTGCAATGAAATCCTATTAATGCATAAATTATTTCTGGATGATGGAATAAAATGAGTTGGCTGGAAGGAATGATAATTATCTATGCAACTGCCTCACCCAATGAACAACCTTTGTGATGTGTTTACATTTCAGATGGAATGCTGTGGCTCCAGTGGATACCGAGACTATAATAACAATATGTTGCAAAAGCAGAAACAGCAAGCGGGTGACTCCATAATTGACATGACTCTGAGCGCAATTAGTCCAACATCGTTCACGGTGCCGTCGAGCTGTTGTCGCAATCCCTCGTCTGAAGAGTGCAATACCTCCAAAAATATTCCTTTGGGTGGCATTCCTTTGATCGGCGACATGCTCGCCGGCTCTACCATCTACAAACAGGTGCTTTCCCTTAATTAGCCTCTTTTGCTCTTTCATATACACTTATGTCATTAGCATAGTTACCCGCCTGCCTACACGCTTCATTAAAATGGATTCTTCATCCTATTAAAAATCTCGGCACTCTGTAAAATAATAATAGCTGGATGGAGGCATAGATGATAATTCTAGTTTCAAAGTTTAAAACGTCATGTGAAAATTATTTCGTAGGGATGATATGATTTTATATAAATGACAAGAATGTTCATTAATATTTTAGGGATGTGCCAACAAGTTTTTGGAATGGCTGGGCGAGAAAACTTCCTACATCATTGGCGTTCTCATTGGCATTGGCTCCATTCAACTCATCTGTCTCCTATTCACCTGCATACTGATATGTTCATTCCGCTCGCGAAGATCTTACAAAAACTAAATGAAATTGAAGAGAGAAACCAGTTCAGCAGCTATTTGTGTTGTTATGTGTTCCTTGCTTGGACCCACTTAAAATAGCTACCTACAAAAATTAATCTAAATCAATTACTACATGAATAATTGCCATAAGTCTGATTGGACCTTTCCTCTTGCATAATTATGGAGTAAGAACTTAAGTCAGAGTAAGTGAAACTGCCGTAGAGTACGATTCTTGCCTAGACTAGTTTTATTACGACTACAATTAGCACTACTATTTATAAACACAAGTTCAATCAGAGTCGTGTATTGTCCGTTTCAGTTTTGACAATAATATTTGATACGAATTTTTGTTATGGATTTTCATGTGCAGCTTCAAAACACAATTTATAGCGTCAGTCTTCATTTCATCCATTTCTTTTTTCAATTCAGCGATAAATTTTCTCTAATAATAATGTCTTTTGAATGTAGCTATCTATTTATAGGGTGTAATGCTACATAAATAGTCTCATTGTGTAGCTCCATTTACATTTGATAATTGTTAAAAATAAACGTACAGTAGATAAAGTGCCCTGTTGTTAAGCTTGCACATAGGTCAATGGTACACGCTGTACTTTACTATGGGGTGTTATCATTTGTTTTTGTTTGTACTTAATATTTATACAAGAACTTTATACTTCTGTAGATACAGAGACTTATTTACAAAGAGCTATAGAGTTAAATAGACACGGAGGTCTATAGATTAGCACAGAATATTCATTTAATTATAGAGACTTGGTTTTAACCAGCCTCATATCTACTTTAATTATAAATCCACTGAAATATTTACAGTTTCAATATTAGCATTGTCAAAGTCTAATATTACTTCAATCCTAACCTTACATAATGATGAGGCATATACATACATACACAAAATGTGCAGTTGGATCTGTTACAATGTTTTTGTATATAGAGACTAGAAATTTGCTGTTTATAAGTTATACAATAGAAGGTAATGAGAATTAATTGTGAGAGCGGAAAACTTGTAAATGGTTTAGTGACCTTGTTGGCTGCTGTTTCAATATTTAGCTGTAACGATTGTCATTTGAAGAATTTAGATTTTTAGCAAGTAGTAGCTATCTATTCAGATCTAAACAAAATGTATACATAATATAATACAAATACCTACAATCAAATGCAGAAACAAACGTTGCAAACAACAGACCTATACGATACGTACAGACTCTTCTTAAATTTACAGGACATTATGACATCCTATTTATATTAGACAGCGTTTATGAAAATCGGTATTGAACCTAGGAACCGATTACTCTAAATCGCATTTTCATTTCAACAAACTGACAAACTTTCGGATTAACTTTAAATTTTGTATAATTAAAACGGTCATTTTTATAAGGTGACCATTAGCTAAGTAGTAAATTTTGAATATTCAGGTTAGAATTGAAAATTGTATACCAACATGCCGATATCGATGAGTTTTATCCCCATTTGGAATCAGAGATTAATAACAAACGAAGCGTTTCATGAATTCTGACCTGAATTTAGAAATTGCAACTAAATAGTCAAATATTAATTTTTTTCGTCCTTTAAAAATTTTGGCTTTGTCGTGAACAGGTAGGAATGGCAATCAAAATGGAAACATTTACCAGTGCAAATGAATTTACAGTAGGAGAAGTATGGAAGAATATTTAATTAAATTTTCTAGTAAAGAATGTGGTGTTTGTTTTTCGAGACAACTCATAAAATTAACACTGTGTTGTGGCAGACGCTTGATTTCGATTGAATGGCAAATGTACAAAAGAGATGATAGAAATAATTCAAGTACAGAATGATAGTGAAGGAAAGTACAAAAGGTACGGACAGACAAGACACTCACTCTCTTATGGCACACTGACGTCAATTACAAATATAATATGCTACAAAATTTTTTAGCGTGTGCACAAGTCCCATTTTAATGGTGTGCGTGTTTGCATAAATGATTTGGCTTTGGAAATTGTATTCGCTAAGAATCAACACCATTTGGCTCTTTATGAAGAGAGTATTAATGATTTTCGAGTTAGGACGCTAAGTAGCCCAACTGCGTAAAATACAATTAACATTAGCGAATGAGTCGATATTAGCGAAAAGCGTAAATTTTTGTTTGCCATGTTTTTTTGTATTGTTCAATATATTCAAAATTGAAACTTAGAAACGCTTTTGCTTAAAGAATATGTAGGACGAAAATGGAACTGCATTGGAAAATAATTCATAAAACGTAACGGTGTAATTGTGTAACGCTTTTCACTGGGTCGATGAGCAGCTTAGCCAATTCTGGGCGAATTGTGGATAATTTATCGCAAATGCCAAGGGGCCAGTCCCCCAAACTCATGTTCAGCTCACAAAATGACCACAGAAGGAGATTTCATGAAAACGTGGACTTAATACGTAACATTCTTAATCAATTCTGCACAATAATATCTCAACTTTCTTTGCCAACTCTTGCTCCTGCATTTTATATCTATATGACAAGGTACAACATAAATTTAGTGGAAATGAACGAAACATAAACGAATGCATTTTCAATCTTTGAAAAAGTTCAAATTGTATCTGTTACATAATAACAATAATAGTATATAAATAGTAGTATAATAAATAGTGGGATGTACTTATCCTTACAATAGCTAATTATAAATATTATATGCTTATAAATAACCTACGTAGTTTTGGTTTAGAAATAAATAGAAAGAACGGGACACACATTTCTAGAGGAGTGAGAGATGCCTTAAAGGTATGGTAGGTACCTACCTACTACTGCAATACAATTCAAAGCGATTCATTGTATTGCCGTTTGATTGATTGAAAATTGAAAACATAACACCTGATCACTATCAATCCCAACTTGGAACAATGCATTAGACACAATGAACTACTAATTATAAGCACTTGATGTTAAAAAATGACAAATACTACTTCGTCGGATCGAAATGTACTACTACTGCAGGTAGCCATGTGCAAAATGAATACAAATATAAAGAGGTCTTACCTTTACTACGTTCATTATAGTTGGCAGTATATACAATAATTACTCCATACGAATTACAATTGATGCATCTATGTATTTACTATGAACTATCTATTACGTAACGATATAATAATAACCACCACTTTTGTGAAATATTGTTGTAAATTTTTTGCAAGCAGTGAGTTTATACATAGGAAGCTGATAAATAATTAGATATACATAAAATGTTATTGTCATCATTATAGGCATGTGTGTATACCATTTCTTAAGTGTACCTACCTGTTACAGTTAATGTGTTAATATTTCTAATAATAATTGTATTTTTTCTGAATTCCGTATGGTCTGTCTCGTGTGTCTTGTTGAGTTGATTAGTAATTTCTATGTAAATTAACTGTAAACAAAGAGGTTCAAATTTGCGTGATCGTGTATGGTTTTAATTCCTAACTACCTTATACTTATATCCGTCGATTGATTTTTAGTATGCTAAATAGGGACTCCAGAAATTACTGTCTATAATAATCAACTTCCTTCGAATCTCCCGTAGTCATTTATACTCATGTTTTAACCTTTGCAAATGGTGTTCATTTCACTTTTGTGGTACTATCTGGTTAGCACCACAATTGAAAATAACACAATTTGTTGACCTTTCATATTAGTTGACACTCAAATGAGATGTAAGATGAAATATGGAGCCAGTTCTTATTTTTAAATCAAATCCTTTCAGATAGCAAATTCTGTAGATGATAAATACGGAAAATTGTCTTCTTTGAGTCATGCCAGTATTTGCATTAGCGTAAAAATAATTTCTGTCCTCCAATCCAAGATTCAGTAGCATATAAATAATATTTGTTTTATGGTATTATAAGTGATTCAGTTGGTGTGCAGAAAAATGAGTAGATAGTTTTTTATGAACAGACTGCAAATCAAATTATATCCTCATTTTACTGTGACACTTGAAACATTAAGAATTTTTATCCAACAATAGTATTTAGAAAGGGGCGATACATATATTACGTTTGTACTTTAGTGAGGAGCTCATCTAGCCACGGTTGTCTGTCAAATGCTATTATAAGTATTTTCTATTACTGCAATAGAAAATTAGATGTGAAGAAAATGCGGTTACCTTCACCTATACATACATTCGTAATATATGTAATTGCCTAGATCTGTTATGCTTGTTAAATGCATAAATTATTTCATAATATGTTAACTGATTATGATAATAATAATATAAGTAACTAAAGTTTTGATCGAACTGACTCTTCTCATAATGTACTGGTTATTTTAAACCCTGTACTCATTTCGTATTTACTTTAGGTACATAGAGTAATAATGCATGTTTGTTTGTATTTCTATGTTCATAATAATTGAAACAATAAAATGTTGTGGGACTACAAAAGTAAAATATGTTCATTGCACAATAATTTTATTCATAGAAAAGAGGAGCAACTGGGGACTAGTGCGCAATAAATATTATTCGTGTGATATGTGCAATTATCTCGTCTCATTTTTGTTTTTACAGAAAGAGATTATGTGATGTGAGCATGTGAGTGAGGAGAGAGTGTAGAAAGATATTGCGTAATAAGATGTACATGCAAGGAGATAGAGAGCATTTTATTATTATTAGCATTGAAGGCAATCATTTTTATGGAATTGCACAAAACATGCATCCTTGCTTTTCAAGAAGCATTATAAGATTAATAGTTTCCAGCAGGTTCATTCAAGCAAATTAAGATTTGAATGGCAGTATGAGTGGTGGAACTGCACCATATGACCCTACAGTTAGATTAATTTGATTTTTTATCATCTCCATAGTACAGTACGCGGATATGCATGACTTGTTCTGTTTCAATGTAGAATGATTTAAATTATTTAGCAAAAGGAACTGTGAATATTACATTGCCAAATGCCAAACAACTTTTTGGAGTGCATATCCCTTGGTTGAATTTGATTCTGGGATTATAGAAGACTAATAAGGTCATAAAATAAAATCACTTGAAGCTATGCAAATAAAAAAGTCAATTTACAGAGATGGTTTATTTGCATGCATGTGAGATTGGGATATAGGTTGATGTCTCTGAAAAGTAAGTAGGTAACGTGTTACGAAATAATATTACTAGGACGAATAGTATTCCTGTGCTTTGCGATTCTGATTAAAATATGATAACAACCTTAAATTTAATATGGGATGTAATCCTAGATTGAGCTAAGGTACTTCTTACTTCATATTATAATATTAGAGTATGGATAAATATCATCGTGCAGGCATTTCAGCATAAATTCAATTTTTACCTAGAGAGTTTTTTGCTGTTCTGATATGCAGTGCAGGCACTCACTCTATCTGAAGAAAAAAAAAATGACTGATAAAAGAACGTGAACTCAAACACACGAATCATAGAAAAGTGATCTGTCCAATTTAAGTTAAGGCTTTCTTTCAGTCGACTATGTAATTGGGAAGAAATCAGAGCAGAGAAGAAAACCGAGAGCCTGCTAATAGAAAAACAGAAACGCAATAGAAACACATTTATATTTACTTTACGGCTCTGTAATGTCCCTTGTGCTCTTTTATGGCTTACTTAAATCCTCCTGCCTCTATCCTTACGTATAATAAGTATATGATGATATACAATACAGAATACAGATATAAGGACGACTGAAATTCCTTTGTACCTAAGGACATTGATAGCGAGACTAGGAAGACGAAACGGAAAATAGATTGCATATCTCGTCAATGCGGATTGCGGACTCTATGCTCTGCAAAAACACACGGGATGAATATATTGCACTATGCCAATATTATGCCATGTGTCTTATCTACAGTTAAATTATTTTGATTCAAATTGAACGAAATTCATGCACTGCTTTCATAAAACATTCTATTAAACCGTAAGTATTGCATCTACGAGCTCTACAGTTCTTAGCCTTAGCCAGTTTTGCAATTTCGCAACCACTCTAATTTTATTCCACATAATTTCTGCTTCTTGCATTAAGCAACTGAATTCATAGATTAGAACATTTGTATATAGGTACCTGAAAGCTTCTTAGTAGAACTAAAATAAGATTTTCCCTTTTTATTACAAAATTATTCTATAATGTTAACATAATATTGATGCCTCGATAAGATATGGGGCATCGAACTCGCAAATGGTTTTACCATACCTACTCAACAACCAACGAGCCAACAAGGTACCTAGTAATAATAATAATATTATAAAGTCATCCGATTCATATAATGGAG
The DNA here is from genome assembly GCA_019776505.1 of Tomocerus nigrus. NCBI lineage: Eukaryota > Metazoa > Arthropoda > Collembola > Entomobryomorpha > Tomoceridae > Tomocerus > Tomocerus nigrus. The sequence continues at coordinate 42,626 of JABASI010000106.1, read as the reverse complement.
GGCATCCTAAGTACCCATGAAGTATGAAGGGCATCATAATATCCATGGAGGGCATCCTACTATCCATGGAAGACAGCCAATTCTTTTCTAAAGTGATGTTACTGATGCAGATATACTAGTACCAGTACCTGCCTACGATGAAAGGCAAGTTGAGGTCTTTAATTTAACCAAAATGTGCCGAATGTAGTAGGTACACATAAATATTCCTTACGTCACACACTTATTAAAAATTAGAAAAGAAAAAAATAAAATAAATGTCTCATCATGTCATCATAGTTTTTAGAGCATCATGGTATTTTTTTATACCTACGACCAAAATAGTTAAGGGTCCTAATAATACGGCACGGCATATTGTCATCCTTACTTATTAATGAGTTTGGCGGATAGGTACATAATATAACATAACAAATAATTCCTTGCAATGACTAAACAAGTAAACAGTGTGCCGTACTACTTGCAATTAGGTGTTTAATCATGTTAGCATAGCACTTTGAATACACAGATTGTAGTATTGTTAAGTCAGAGTGTATTTTGTAGCAAATGATTTATTTGTATTTAAGGTTAGGTAAGTAAGTACCAAAGTTTTTATTGAGTAATTCTAGTTTCCTATAACAAATGATACCTGCCAAATACTAAACTTATAAAACGCATCATCCTTAATACTTATTAAAGAAGAAGCATTTATTTACAAGTGGCTATCATATTACTTTTAGTAAATAATTGCAACTACCACACACAATAGCAAATAATAATTGGTAATTTTTATTCGATCGATTTAAAGCCAAATAATTTACAGAGAACATTAAAGTTATTGAAATTCTTAAAAAAATTCTGTTCAAGTGTTCATTAATAATTCTGCAATAAAAGCGCTAGTGCTTTAGTACACAAGAAAGAGAAACCCAAGATATGGGGCTCTTTCCATCGCGTAGCTATTTATTTTATTGTGCTACGTTATTTATTAGCATGAGTTCGCAATGTACGTACTACTAAAGAGCATTGAGGGCTAATGTGTTATTGGCATCTATAATTAAATATTTTTTGTGTGTTATTTGTAAAAATAAAGAAAGAAGTAAGGACGTGGGTTTAGGATGTTGAGAAGTTACACACGCGTACTTCATGGCCACAATTTGTAGCCTCAATGAGAAACAGAGATTTTCCTCATTTCTTAACCTAACCATAACCTAGTGAACGACAAAGCTCTTGGTCACAGGCTGCAGTTCGTATAAATATATATTAAGTAATAATTAGTGTCTAGCAGGCCATAGCACTTGAATTGAACTGCTAATGGATTTTATTGCCTCCCACATTCTACAACAACACACAAACAGATTTTGCATCGGAGGGGGAAAGCATCAAAAAATCCAACTCAAGAAATGTGGCGTTGACTTTTTCGTTTACAAGAAGATAGGTTGGTAATGTGCCTAAAACCGTAGCACATAATAACTTCATTAATCATTTAGTGAAGTAGCATTGCAAGTTGGCTAAAAAAACGTTTAAAAAAATGGAAGAGCTTTTAAGTTGTATTATGTCTAGGAAGTTAAATAGTTTTGCTATATAAATCTGAGTTGGTTTTAGATGTGTGGGATATCAATAGCCAAGAAGAGAAGAAGATGAGATGAGACTATGAGACTGCGAGTTATCTGATGACGTTTTCTAAATGAGCTGATTTGATTGAGCGACTTTAGTGTTTTTGCAACGTAGTCACATGAACATAAGAACGAGAGAGACGAAATGAGACGGTTTGCCAGTTCGCGAGTTCGTGTGTCTGTCTTGTGTGGATTTTCTTCTCCATTACACTAGGAACTGAGAAAACTGAAAGAAGACATTCATTGCATCGCATCCCATTTGCCTGATTACACGCTCAGTTAAGCAAGAGGAGAGAAAAGGATTACATAGACTCTGCTCGCTCCTACGTCCTGTCCTACCTACCTTGCCAATGGATTTCCTGTATAGAATGGCAAATAGTCACTGTACTTATTAAAAGATAGTTAGTTAGCTAAACTTACGTTACCACTCTGCCAGGAAAGATAAATAAAATAATTGAAACGTTCCCAAACCAAATCAGTTGTCTATAATAATATTTTATGTAGAGTAGGTAGCTACTTATTACATTTGTGCTTGTACTAGGACCTTATCGCGTTCAATGTGCAAGCATCCTTAGGCACATCAGCAATTTCGCATTACTTAACATTATGGGACCATGGGAATGAGGAAAAGGAAGAAGGTAGCCAGCCAGGAGCTGAATTTCCCTGAGCTTGCACTTTGCCTGCCCTCCCTTCATTACACAATTAGAGAAATGCAGCTAGGAAGGATGTAAAACCTTTCGACAGGTAGACACTAGGATTTTATTAGGCACACAGCAATAAATGGCTCACTCTCTGCCTCACCTCACTTCTTCTAGTCTCTTCATTCCCTCACTTTGCCTTCTTCCTTTTATTTCACATTTTATAGCCCACTCTTCTCAAACTATCGTCCAAAGTAACTTTTAACGGAACAGTCGTCAAATAAACCCTTCGCTTTTAAAAGCTACACCTTTTACTATAAGAATACTAATCTAAATCTCTGATGAATCTAGAGCAATATTAAAGGAAAATAGAGTGCAGAGTGAAACCAATGGAATACGTGATAAGTAGAATTAGAAGTAGCTAGACCATAATAAATTTGAGCAACAAATTCGTGGCTAGCTACCTAATTGTCAGGAGTGTTCCATCTTTCAAATATTTAGCCTAGTTTCTCATTTTTCACAATCTAAACATGAACTATACATTTGCATATAAATCGCTATTCTTCCTCGGTCTATTATAACTTGTTAGGGCATAGTTAAACTGTCCATCTTAAAATTGACTTGACTTACAGACAAAATCTGTACACACAGAGTAGCTACAGATAAATGCAATAGAGAAGATGTGGGCGTTGATCGATAGACGGTTACATAAATATGTACTACCTTCTTCTGAAAAGGCTCATTATAATATCAGAGATATAAAGAGATTCTTGCAGGCTTATATTATTGCATGAAATATGTTACCATATGTATCTAATTTATTTGTATTTTGTAGCAGAGTATTTTTGCAGCAGAGATGATCGAGTATAATAAAATTGATGTGTGAGGGTGCAGTGCAGGGAGCGATATAGGAGGCAAATAAAGAGAGTAGGCAGAATGGAAATGACAGACTGGGATTTGAGGAAGGAAGCTGAATGAGATTTCATTTTCCTCGATCTGCTCATTTTCGCTCGTCATTGGACAAACGGATTTTAATAAATAGATGCGAATTCGAGCATCTGCTGCTCCACTCTCATCTCATGTCTATCTCTCTATTCTCTATCTAGCTGTGTGAGTTGAGTCAACCGCGGCTGCTGCTGGAGAAGGAACTGAATTGAAGTGAGTCAAGCAAGCCAAAGAAGAAAGGAAGTGATCTCATACATACTCAGTAGCAGTCTAGCAGTAGTCACATACACTAGGGAAGAGTGACTTTATTTATTCATTCCTCCTCAGAATTGCAACAAATAAAAATAAGAGCAAGATCCCTTGAAATCAGATCAGTGAGACAGACAGTGCGGACTAGATAATGATCCCAATAATACATCATCATAGATAATAATATTTTTCAATACAGAAATGCACAAAGCTGCATCGCACATTTCACATTACTATTACTAATCTACTATAAATGAAGACAAGTGCACTTAGTACAACGTTGCTTAATATTTTCTACTGATCTATAGACAGAAGAGAAGCTGTTGTTGATTTATGTGGGGTGGGATATTATGTTATAGTTCTGCTATTTATTCGCCTGCCTGCTCTCATCATCATTCATTACCACTTTAGACTTTATTTTTGTGTGGAGTGAGTGTGAATTGGTATCAAATGTGCATGAGAAGAAATGTGCTGTAGTTGTAGGTGGTTTGTTGGTTGGATTGGCATGGCATGATGTTATATGGTTTGCTTTGGTGGTTATGCTTTGATTGCTCTGCCCTGTGCACTCAAAGGGAATTCAATGCAGTGCTATATCCGCGAATTATATTCAGCTAACAGACAAGAGTCAAGCAAGTAAGTAGCTACTAGAAGAAATAAGTATGTTAGTGACTAGTTAGTTTATCCTATGCGAGATGTATGTATTTATGTATGTACTAATGTACGTGTACATTGTAATAAGTGATATGCATGGTTTTGTATCTATTCTGCTGTAGGAAATGCTCATCTTCTCTGCAGTAATATTATTATGCTATGGCCACTAATCTTCATACAGCGTACGTGTACTAGTAGTGCGAGTGCATTGCTCGTCCCTGTACATGCAGATATTATAGTTAGCTCGTTTTTATATTCCGTGAATGCAGCAGTGAGTGAGTGAGTGAGTGCATGCAGGAATTATAAGGCTGAATCTCTTCCCCACCAGAAAAGATAAGATAGTATTTGTTACAATATGGAAATGTAGGATTTTTCGTGGTACAAAGTAATAGATTCAACTGGTAGAGTCTTGCGTTATGCTCTCTATTGCTATGTAATGGAGTAGTAGTGGTTGGTGTGATAAGGAAAACTAAGGAGGGATTCATCTCTCTCTCTCAGTCCTGCGTTTTCTTAGAGGATCTCTATCCATGCAAAAGACTTCAGCAGTTTGCCTTTGCTCTTGTGGTTGTTGGAGTCAGAGTCGAGGATTGTGCTCAAGACTCAAGACGACGTTGATACTTTGCTAACTACAGATATATATTATATGTAAGTGTATAGAGAGAGGAGGGCTTTATGTTATATCTCGTCTCTCTTGTTGTGATCTTAGCTATAGCCTGCTGCCTTGGCTCCTTCTTCTTCTTCTTCTTTGGCTCACTTGATTTCAAGTGGCGAGATTTGCTCGACTTTAGCCTCAAATCATCACAGCTGGTGAGAAGAGGAGCAAGGAAGAGTCAGACAGAAAGATTCATCAGCCAGCCACAGTCACAATCTTGTAACTTACTAGTCAAAAGTTGGTTTTTAGCAGAGAGCAAAGTCGTGTTGCTCCTCTGCGAGATTCCCCAGTTATTCCATCCAGAATCTGATCTTATAAATTATATAGTTGAGCACTATCAGATCTGATCGCAGATCATTATGAGATTAGCTCTCCACTCGACTTTGGTTCTCTTCTGTACATGTAGCCAGTTCTGCTGCTGCTGCTGAGATTAGCATTCATCTGCACATCAGTTCTCAACACCCAAGACTACTCACTCACTCAACTCTCAACTCAAAGACAATTCTTCTGTAGAAAACAGTCGAGTTAGTTAACTTTTCTGTCTCTCTCTCTATAATTCTTGTCTAACTCATAAGTATGCATAGACAGTCCTTCTTTCTTTCTTTCTTTCTTCCAATTCCCTATCTGTTGAGCCGAGACAGTCGTAAAAGAAATCTTAATTTATTCGATTCTGTGTAAGCAATGTATTATGTTAACTTATAAATGCCTAGCTAGCTGTCTGTCTTCAAAACAACGAGAGTCGTAGTCAAACCAGAGCTTAGTCAGCAAGAAACAACAGAGGACACAACATCAAAGAAAAACAACAGAGAAACGTTTGTAGCGTAACACAAGAAATTATCTTTGCTGAAATGCCGAGCCAAAAAAGAAATAACTAAAGCTTACAAGAAAATATCAAGGAGCCAATTCACAATTGCAATAATAATATTATTAGCAGGACTACTTTACTCACCTCAGTCAGACAGTTCTACTACACTTACACCGTTCAATTAACTCACCTGCTCCTTAAATGCATCTGTGTACTGGTGTACTACTCGCATTACACTTTGCTTTAAGTGAGTGAACATGTTGTTAAAGATTGTGATACATAAATAATATAATACCTAGCTGCTCTATCAACCAACCACAATCTAATGCAAATAATAATATCCATAGAAAACAAAATAGCAAGCCACTAGGCACATAATCATCATAATACAATCACCATTTACTTCCCTATGGTACCACCGTTGATACACCACTATAGATACTTCACTGATCTTCACTGCACCATCATCACACATAATATTACGTTAAACAGGGATAGGTACTATCCTCCTATAGTTAGTTGTCTGTGACTATTCTCTATATAGCATTACATTCATTCACCATATAATTATAGTGAAGTCCACTACATTATAAGCCAGCTAACAATAAGCATCAATTTTCTACCTGGTCTGACTTAGTGTCTGCAGGTGCTAGAGCTCGAAATTCCCAAACGCTCAACCCGACCCGTAATTCACTTTGGCTATTTCCAACCAACAGCCCTCACTAAATAATTTTCACACAATTTTCATAATTGTATTGTGACAATTGAAATAATACAAAATGTCTCTAATCTAAACACTAAATAACAGCATTAATTAAAATTTAAAGTCCTTTTGAATTGTAAATCAATTGATTTATATTGGGGAATTGAGAAAGTATAACAGATCGTAAAGTTTTTTTTACGAACTGAAGGAATCTGCTGATTAAGTTTAGGAATTGTAATTAAACCGGTTCGAGTAGAGTGTTTCGCCATTTCCCATCTCTATCGAGTAGGTATCTAATTAGCCAAGCCTAAGTTGCTGGTCCGGCAGAGCTGAGCTCTTCTTCCCATCCACTTCTTCTATACTATATCTCTGTCTACTCGTTTAGAATAGTAAGACAACTTGTTGTCTTACTCTTTCAGAGCCTGATTATTACAGAGGTGAGCTCTCTGCCTATAGACTTTGTATTCTGTAGGATAGGAAAAGAGCGAGAACACACAGGTAGACAGAATTACGCTGATGTTCCTATATTCTACGATTTAGTTAGTCAAAGTTGAAGTCGAGGTGCACTTGACCAACAGCTTATACGCTCTTCATACAGAGAGATAGCTAGAAAATTATATGGCATATTTTATAGATTACTTGCTGGTCTGGCTGGCCTGGTGAAATACCTACCTACTTAGGTAAGGTACTAAAGCAAACTCAAAGCTCAGCAAACCAAAGCACGCAATAATGGCAAGAAGGTCAGCTCGATTACGTTAACTTAGTTTACGTTGCCCTTTTGCATAAAAGTGCCCATTAACTCTCCATTTAGTTTGTATAATATTTAAATAGATATCATTTAACTTTTTTTTGAAAATCCTCCAGTTGGCTAGGCTCTGATATTTGCTACAGTTTCGTACGAATTTCTTATTAAATTCCTAAATGTTGCGTGATTGAGGTAACTATTGCAATTGTGTTACACTTTGAATTTAAAACTCTCTCTGTTCGCATTGAAAAACCAACTCCTGTGCTATTGCCGTAACGTCATTATCCCAAGTTTTATTTGGCAAAGTGAAATTTTTTAGTTATACAATAACTTTCAAATTGATTTCATAAGGAGCTGAAAGCGCACTTTTCACGACATTCAAATAATCATTGTGAGTTTTTCCATTGTCTTCGGATTTATTACATTAAAAAACGATTAAGCTCTTTGTTTATAGCATCGAGAAAATCAATTTCTTAGTGGTTGAATTTAGTTTGGTGTTGAGCATAAGGAAAAAAGTGCTGAAGTTAAATACTACCTATAGTGCTCTTACTACTTCTTGAACAGTATACAGTATACCAGTAATAAGGTAGTTTGGCTAAAAGGTACTTGTATCAAGTAGCGTAAATGTCACATTTTATCTCGCCGTAAGGTGCGGGAAATGTTCCATTCCTAAGTGGTAATTTTCGAACAGGGTGACGTCACCGTAGAAGCAGGACAAAATAATTTTCCCAAACCTGAATATATTATGTTGGTATTATTTAGGTTGAATAGATGTGTTAGCTGTGTAGTGTCTTTTGCTTTTATTATGTGTTTGTCGTAGCCTGTATTCATTAAAAGTGTTATAAAAATGTCAATTGTATTGTAATGTGTCTAAATAAATAGGTGTTCACGTGTGCGGAAATAATAACTGAAATGGATTTGACTGCCAATTGATTCTCGGAATAAAAACTGCCAACTTTACAGTGTAAAACTGTTCATGGGGACAAGTGGAGGATATTTAAAATTGTGAAGAGTGCTTGCTGGCCACCTCGGCTGGAGAAAATTGAATTTCGATACAGATATATTATACAAAAGTTATAATAGGTAGTGTCAAGTGTTGAAGTATGATATGAACTGTGATTTTCAAAAGTGTAATTATTAAAATTCTTACTGAAGCAAGTACATTGCTTAATATTATCGACACTCATTCAGAATTCAGATATTATTATAGAATTTAATCGAAGGATTTTCATTTCCTTTTCTCTTCTCGTCGCCAACAGTGAATTATGAATTAACAGTTATTGTTTTTGCACAAATTCATTTATCATTACTAATCCTCGTAAAATAAGACAAAGCGACGAAGAAAAAGATTAAAGCAACTGCATACAGAGGAATAAAGGAAAAACAATCAACAATCAAGCGAAAGATTTTGTCTATTTAGAGCAGGTTAGTAAAACAAATTCATTATGACTCATTACTGTTATTAAGTTTTTATTTGTGCAGCGGAATTACCTAGATTAAAAGTCTCATTGTAAGTTTAGTTAAGATTAGCACAGTATAATGGTGATCCTTCACTTGTTTTTGCTTCTATTCTTGTATGTACTACAATTGAGTATTCTATCGTCTATTGTACTCTGCATTAGTTTATGCTACTAGAATTGTACTACTATGAATACGATTGTATAAAATTGTAATATCTTTGAGTACATCATCTAATTTCTTTCAGCGTTCTGCTCGCTGAGTTCGCAAGAGAAATTTTACATTTATTTACTCCACAGAGAATATTTATAAATCTTATCTCTTGTTGACTTTACTCTGGTTTTGTTTGTTGGCCTCATGGACGTATCTTTCCACACACATGCCTGTCAGGGAGGGCAAAATTTTAATCGAGCTAATTAATCTCTTGTATTCGCAGTCAGTCAGTAGTACAGTAATTTAAGACTTTTTCCTTTCATCATTTTGAAAAAACTTTAAATGATGATGAATAAACAAAATGCACCCATTATTTTTGCAAATCTTCCTCGGCGCTAATATTTATGGAGAAAAGATTTATTTTTCGGAATTTCGAAGGAAGGGGCTTATAGAATGATCAAACTGTTTTGGATACGCCCACTGTTTCACCTCAGTTCACCACAGCACAGCATTTTAGACTTTTGGACTAAAGCACACTACTCCACATCACATTCAATTCACATCAAGTTCATTTATTCATTGCTGTTTCGTTGAATGTCAATTTAACTCAGCTTATTCTTCTCTCATCCTCTCCATTTCTATTTACCCAATTATTTTTCCTGGCTCAGTTTTCTTTTTGTTTACCATTTACTTGCCAATTTCAACCCTAGGCTTGTTTTTCGACATTATGTACATGTGCATTTCATAAATAAATACAGTAATAGTAATATCTAGTTCCTTCACTTTTGTTGTTCTTCAAGACGTCTTTATTTTTATTGAAAGTGTTTAATGAAGTTTTGTGCCAAAAATTTCAATATTGTTGTAATAGACAAAATATACAATATTCTTCCATATCTTTACTCCCCACACATGTAAACACATCTTATGTAAGTAGGTACTTATCTAAAAATTGTCCCAGCGTCTCCTACAAATCTTTCTTACATAATTTATATTAATTATCTGTCTATGGTTTAATTTAAGCAACTGCGGTTGGAAATTAATTACATTTACACCCTTATAATAGCAAATGTCCATATTATAGCTAGCATTAAAGCACAGAAGCAGACTAACAGCACGTTGTTAGTTTGTTAGTTTTAAAACGTTTCATGTAGCTCATGCATGTGTAGAGGCTGGTTATATCTTATATCTATATTTGCATGTGATTGCTATATTAAAATAATTTTAAAAATATTGTTGGCTGTCATGGCCAAAATAAAGTGCAATACATTGCAAACTATTTCAGAATGAGTTCAAAAATAAATAACGAAAGTACACACAACCATTAACGCAGAGTTTATATGAATTTCTGAAATTCAGTCTGAGTGCCTGCGCTCCGTATGAGATTAAATCTGTGAGCTTATTTTAATTTCTTAAGATTCTAAAAACATAAGAGAGAAGAAATCAGAGTAGCTACTAATTCTTACTGCACGAAATATTTCCGCGTGCCGATATTTATTTTTTGTATATATTTCTGTTTATATACACAGAGCTTTGTTTGCTATTGTAAAAGAAATTATTTTCAGTCTTCAGTGTCTTAACGTTTTCAACAGAGTACGCCTTTGACGATTATCTTTTGTAGTGCGATGAATTTAAATAATTACAGGCTGTGTATCTCTATGCAATTTGTCGGACAAAAGTAATGTGGAAAACAAATACTGGCTGTCATCAATATCTCGAGTGTGTTGTTAGTGCATGCATTAAAATTTCACGGAGTAATGTGCCAAAGCGAAAAACAGTAGGTGCAAAGTCTTGAAAGTAAAGAACAGTCAAGCTGTAGCTTTACAATAGATAAACACACATGGCTACTGCATTATACATTATTATGTGAAAGATTTCAATTCTGAATTAATGACAGCTTGGCTGCAAGTAAAGTAACTTCATTCTCATAATATCACCTTATTCCTTTGGTACGTTGAGTATTGTGCATGTAACAAGGATAGAACATATACACATGCAGAATACAATAGAATTCTATAAGGCTTATTCATGAATGTGATACACAAAGTTTGTCGGGGTGCATGCAAAGTGAGCAGAACAATTGTTTATAGTGGAGTCCATAGTACATTGCTCTTTAAAATGGCCATAAAGACACGTCACCCTCATCAGTTGTTGGTATTATGTATGTGGGAACCAAAATGTAACTGTTCAATGCTATTTGCGTTGATAGTTATTACGTTACATCGTGCGTTAATTATTAATGGTGAGGAAGTTTCTTATCTGACGGGTTCTATACGGCCGACACATGCACCAGTTACTAGACTCATCCATTTCCTTTCCTATTCTTTCCACATATTTACAAGAATCTCGGCTTTTATAATTTGTTACGATAAGTATCAGTTGTGGTAGTTAGCATATTTACATTGAGCATCGTTGATTTCCCTAGTGCCACTACTTACGACTACGACTTACCTTCACTGTGTTCTCGTACTCAGTTGTCACCCTCAGGTTCAAGTTCTTCATGTTCAGACAATTCTAAATTCTCTGAAAAGAAATAACCAACAAGCAATTTCTCATGCGGCTAATAATAATTGTAATAATATTTTTAATTAGACAAACTGAACCCTTTCTTGTCAAGACACTCATACTGTCTGTAAAATTTGTTATTGCGAGTGAACATATTGTTAGTTAGTGTCTTCTTCTGTGTCCAAAATTATAGTGTTGCTAAACTATGAAGGGTGTGGAGGTAGAGCTAAGAACGCTACTAGCTTATTAACAATAAGTAGGTTTCCTATTGTTATTTATTACTGCTCCATAGAAGCAACTGTTTAATTAAAGCAAACTCTGCAAATACAAATCAAAAGAATCAAGTGCGCTATGCAAAAATTGCATGTTACACGACACACGATGTTCATTCAATACTCATTATCCTTTCATTAACATTTTCTACTTGAGTTCAAAAGCAGAGAAGGATGCTTCTAAAGGAAACTTGACTCAAGACAAGACTATTTATACCATACTGATCTTTCGATTACGGTGATATATATGCACTTTACGGTGATACAGTATATGCACTTATAGGAAGCAATTCAGTATTTTTTACCATGTTGATGAGAGTTAAGTAGATCCTTTTACCTGTTGTCGTATTCCTATTACAGAATCTGTATGAACTTCTATAGTCTCCACTCATTTTGAACATGTACAAAGTATTTTTGCATTTTTAATGAAAGACTGTTTTATACTGTTGGAATTAGCAACAGATTGTTTTGTTGGAATCCAATGTTCAATTTAACAGGAGCAAGATTGAACTAAGATTGAAGTTCCTGATTGTCATAAACCGTAATGCGGCCTCTCTAAAACTCTGAAATGCAAGTCGAGAAGTTGACAGCAACTTGGAAATCGACTGCTCTTTGGAACAGGTTTCAAAGTTCCTGGGTAGGTATATCTTGCATGAGAAAAGGGACCGTAGAAGTGATTTTCGTAAAGCTTTTAGCAGTTACATAGTAATTAATGAACGGAAAAGAGCAATGCCATATATGCGAAATCGACTGGGGTTATGGGAATATTTGTTATTTTTAATTTCCCTGCGAATATCTTGCACATTTGAAAGAGGAATGGCTTCAGTTCCTGCAAAAATTCATTTATAAATAACAGGCGTTGTGTTAATAATTGCTGCTGTGCTATAACGAAGTTTTTGAAAAATCAATTTAACTCCTCGCACTCCGGATATCTAAATGGGAATTTCTGATAAGGTGTTTTCGACACATCTGCTGTAGTTCATAATTAAAACTATTTATGGTGGATTGGCAGGCAATCTAATGCGAGCATCGTCCTCTACAAAAACAGCGAGTAGGTATATAGCACAAAATCCATTAGTTTATTTGGCTCTGCAGAGAACGTGACATCTGGAGCAACTCTACTCGTCGAAGGTTGGTAATTGTGGAATAACAAGGAGAATATTCGTCATTTCCCAAACAAACGAGTTCCGTTATCCACAGCAGCACTAATTGGTGATTCTATCGAGTAGATGCTGAGATGTGACATAAAGCATAAACTAGTCACCTACTTAAAGTATCTCTATCTAAACGACTATCTGGCTTAGTTGGTGAGTCGGGTCGGAAATATTTACTGTCATAATAATGTAATAGGTAACAACAATAAAAGAAGGTCGCATGTCTGTGACTCTGTGAGGTTTGCCTCTAATCTAAGCTATTGTCACAATCTGCGATGGCACATTTTCTGTCGGTATTTCACAATTCACACTGATGCTACTTAACACACTGCCACTAACAAAATCTGCTGACATTGAAACAGCATTGTCTTTCATATCATTTCTGCCTCTGTGGATGCTTCTGAGTATTGTGCTGGCAGGTGCGGCAGTCGCAGTTCTGTGACGTTGCAAGTAACTTTGCGAAAAACAGAATTTTCTAATTAAAAACAAAAAATAGTTAGCTGAAACCCCTTAATAAATCCCATAACGTGCATATTGGTGCTAATTATGTTAATATATTACTTTTGAAGCTCTAATGAGCCCTTTATCTGTCAAATTGACCGTTTAGTTTTCTTTGTGAGTTTTTATGCCGCTGTTGTGCAATGTCGGCATACAGCTTTGTTGCTAATTCCACCTCATAAGGCGTTTTTTTGTACAATAAATGACTAGAAACGTGTTGGGTGAATAACAATTCATTAACTTAGGTAAAGATAAGTAACACTTGAAAATTAACTTTTATTTATTTGGAGTAGATTTTCAATCTGTTGTGGTTAGTTAAGAATTGCTATGAACGTTGTTCCGCGTACAATTATGTCAACACTGCTAGAAAAAAACCGATTTAGCATTCTGATATGCATTTATCACGCAAGTAATGGATTTCTGCAAAAACTAATAATTATTTTCTGTTCTAGGTGCTAAGGTAAAGAGCAACTGATATGTTGGAGTGTAGATTGTCCACCTCAGACGGATGGAAAGTTGAAAAATGTTTATGATTCGAGGTGTAGCTGGTGTTCGAAAAGCTATATTTATTTCCTTTTGCCTTCTTGCCCCGTTTCTCTTCGTCATTGTTTTCATTAAGAATGGGAGTGGGGATTCAAGTTCATGCCAGATATTAACTAGTCGCGAGGTGAGTGAGGAACCGACTCAAGTAAGACTTTTTTCACAGACATTATCCCATTTCCCACTTCTTAAGGAGGAAATTATTATTTGATTTTGAATTTTCTAGACGGTAGTTTTCGATAAAGATGGAAAAACGCACTCGTATGACAGATCTTCGCCTCTTATCTTCATCGGTGGATTTCCTCGCTCGGGTACGACCTTGGCCCGAGCTATGCTCGACGCTCATGCAGATATACGATGTGGGGAAGAAACCAGAGTCGTGCCCAGAATTTTGCAGCTAGCTGCCCAGTGGAATCGATCTGCTAAAGAATCTAATCGTTTACATGAAGCCGGATTGACAGATAAGGTAATTCTCACTCTTGTCACATTAGTTAACCCAATTTAAGTTAACATACCTAAGTTAAAAATTTAAAAAAGGTTAAAAGGTTCTGAAAATTAAATGAATTTGTATTTGCAATTCATTTTTATTAAATTTCAGATAATTGGTGATGCAGTGGCATCTTTTATATTGGAAGTTGTCGTTAAACATGGAGAACCGGCACCTCGACTGTGCAACAAAGATCCATTTACATTAAAGTATGGAACATTCCTATTAAAACTATTCCCACAAGCGAAGTTCATCTTTATGATCAGGGATGGTCGAGCCGTCGTTCATTCCCTCATCACCAGAAAGGTGTGCCAAATGGAATTACTATGTCCTACCTTTATGATAATTAGTAAAGAAATGTAAAATGTGAAGATGTTATGATGTTTGATGTAGAAAATGTTATTCCGTTTTATTAGGTGACGGTGACTGGCTTTGATTTGTCAGATTATCGCCAATGTCTTACAAAGTGGTCGAATTCAATGAAGACAATGCTACGGGAGTGTGACGAACTAGGATCTGAGCGCTGCCTGAAAGTCAAATACGAGGATTTAGTTTTGCACCCTCGGTCGCAAATGGAGCGCATATTAACCTACCTAGGGCTTCCGTGGATGGAAGATGTGATGCACCATGAAAAGTATATTAACAAACCGGGTGGAGTGTCATTGTCAAAGTAATTTCACTTTTCATTCGCTTTAACGATTTTATTTTTATATTTTCTAATCTTGTCCCTCTCTTTAAAATTATTTTAGATGAAGGCGTACGCTGCTGTCACTCACCGAGTTTCTACTCACAATAATTTGAAACTAATCTTGGGGTGCTGATTTCAGAGATGAAGGGATATCTTTGTGATCATCGCCACAGTCAGAGTTAAGCGCCGAGAACTCCGAAACAAACCCAATTCATCCTGCTACATATATATAATTGTATAATTTTCTATTCACATCCCCATCCCCGATATTACTTTTGTGCACTTTGATTGGTATTTTTGGGAAAATTGAAACGATGAGTTAAATATTCCAGAAAAATGATACAGAAAACATCTGATATCGGTAAGGAATAGCAACGAATAGTTTCGAAAATTCTCTAAATACCATATTTAAAATGAAAACAAAAGTAATATTGGGAATTTGAGAAGATTTGTTTGTAGAAAATACACAATAATATGTACCCGGGTTAATTCTGTTTTGTCGGCGCTTACCTCCATCTGTGGCGACGCTTGCAAGCGTGTTCTTTCTATCTGAAACCAGCACCCCAAAATTAGTCTCGGTTGACTGAACGAGCAATGTATGGTTTTCATCTCAAATATTTCCTTGGCAGCAATGCTTTAATTTTTCTTAACTTCATTAATTCTAGCGAGAAGTTCAAACAATAAAAATATTTTGCAATTGGTTAACTCTCTGGATAATTCTAAAGATCAGACCCAACGAAGTAAAAATACGTTAAGAAAAATCAAAAGGTCTAAATAAAAATATGAAAAGTCTAAGTGTTTAAATGAATGTTGTTTTAGAGTGGAGCGTTCTTCGGACCAAGTGGTGAAGCCTGTAAACGTGCAAGCGCTATCAAAGTGGGTGGGCGCGATTCCTGAAGACGTGGTCCGAGACATGGATGCGACGGCCCCCATGCTAATGACCCTTGGGTATGACCCGAAAGCCAATCCTCCGAATTATGGAACTCCAGATGCTGAGGTAGCTACTAATACAAACGATATAATTGAGCACCACGACCACTGGGTAAAGACAGCCCAGGATGTCCTTCAGAACTCGAAACCCAAACCTGGAACTTAATGAGCGTTAGGGACAGGACAGGCGTGGCATCTCTCGTTAATTCATATCATAATTAATATAAGTATATGTATTTATTTTGACTATAGTACATACATAGCTTCAGCATTTCCTCATCCATATTCTTTTAAATCTAGAATATTGAAAACCAGTTTTCGTTTACTTTAAGTTCCGATTTGTTTTTGTTGACTGGTTAGGGAAAATATTGAATTCCTTATTAGCGTCTCTGTTGCTGTTTGCAACCAGGTTAGCTGAAAACTGACGTACCTACCTATTTTATGAATACTTAACGTTTTTTTTAGACTCAGTGATCTTCCTTTGATATCGCCTTAATATCAAACAGGTCGAACCTTGCCAAAATAGAATACAAAGTAAAAAAAATGGCCAATTTGCTTTCGAGGGGGAAAAGCCATGAATTATACGAAAATAACGATAATTTTTTCTTGTAGAAAGCGATGATAAATATGATCTGGAAAGAAATCAAATCTCCAACAAATAATTACACAACTATGTAAATATACTTTCTTTAGAGGAATTGCTAGGATGTATAGGGACGGCTGTATAGACAGAATTTATTGCGTGGTAGCCCTCATGGGCATCGTTTATTGGGAGTAATGTATATTTTATCTCATCTGATAATTAGCTTATGTGTCTGTATCTCTCGAAAGAATCTCGTCGTTTAACACTGATCTGTTTAATTAATTAGGCTATTGTATATCTGAGAACACCCATCCATTGACAACTAACTTTCTTGACCTTTTACCTCCCAACGTCTGGAAATCTATCAGAATAGTCATCCTTATCAGTATCACCACCACATCACATCGCGCAACACTAAGTTAATTACGAGAATCTTAAGCACCTTTACCTTTACGCTAAAATGGTAAAAACGAAATGGAAAGTAGGGAATAGGAAGGGTAGAACTCTGCGTGAGCACAGTGAGTTTTCTGTTGACATTGTCAAAGAGAGAGCTTTCGGATTTGAATTTTGTTCCACTGCAAATTTCAATCCATTAAATTCAATTAAACCAATGGTTGTCGTCGTCAAAAAAAACAGAAAATCCATCTCACCAGGTTTAGGAGTACAGAATAGCGCTGCACAGTGCACCGTAAAATTACAAGCCACATTCAGACAAGAGTTTTTCGAAGAAATGCGACCTTTTTACATTTATACTACAATCTGGATAAAGTAAAAGTAACTGGCACGGTAAAAAGATAGGCGAACTATGGATTGATTGTCAATTAATTTATTTCGGGTGCCTACCTCAAGTGCAGTACCTACAAGACATGGCAAAATTGTACTGTTTGTTGTGCCGTGCCGGTTTGTGTCGTACTAATTAAAATGTACATAGCTTAGCACGTAAATCACTGTGTATGTACTTTTAGTTTACTCACTATTAATTTTTACAGACAATTTTATTATATTATTATTAACTATGAATCATCACACAACAAAACAGACTAATTACCAATGATTACAATTACAGTTACAATATTAGTAGTTTTTGAGAGTTGAGACTGGTCCTTGAAATATCAATCTTCCCTCCCTCCCTCCCTCATCATCCCCTGCCCGCAAATCTCATAATGTCTGTTTATATTGTAAAAGAGCAAAATTAAACGGATAAACTTTTTTGCTGTGTCGGCATTCCCTTTTCATTTGAAATCGAAATTTACATTTCCACAGTTTGTACTGTTTTCTTCCTATTTACTACCTATCATCATGTCTTGTGTTGTGTCAAGAACTAAACTGTAGCGTACAAAAAGAAATCTGGGCGGCAGAGAATGAGATCAAAAGAGGAATCCCATTCTCTACAGTCTTTCCCCATTCTATGAGCTAATTAATATATTATTTATTTATTACCGTTGTTATGATGGTGGCAAAATGTGACATAAAAAGTAAAATGACACGGTATGATTAGGAGTTGAATCTTTCTGAGCCAATACATAAAAGTCGGTACAAGTCACATTCTTTGCATGATCATGCAATCTTTGCTAAGACAAAATGATACAATAGATTCTTATGACATGACCGAATGTATGACTAGAGTAAATAATGGACAAGTGACATTCAATTTTTACAACACTTCCACAATTACTGAATTTAATTTGAACAGTTTCGAGTGGATGTCGTTGTTGGTTTATTTAGTCAATTAATTTTAGGGCAGGAAGGAAGAGACAAGTACAGTGATAAAAAATAATTATTATTATACAGCATAATTTAAATATTATTCTAGTATCCTCATTTAAGTACATACCTACATAGCTCTACTTCACTGTTATTATAAGTCCTTGTCTTTAACATATAGATGTGCTTCCTCAAGTATCTGAACCTTTTATTGATAGCATGAAATGTATGGACGTTTAATCTCTAGCGTACTTTGAAAATCTCCGTGGAATTCATCCAGTGAAAATTATTAGACTAAAAATTGACTTGTGTTTGCTCAAAATGTTTTGTTACTTGTAATATACATACATACCTACATACATACATATGTACATCATACATACAATTATTAAGGATTCAAAAATGATTTAGGATTTAAGACAGCGAGACGACTGAGTGAGTGGTGGAGACTCGTCCTCTGCATTTCATTCTCTTCTGCTACATTCGTATTCGTATTCAATGTGCGTGAAGAGATCTCTTTTATTATTTGCTGATATCTTCAGATTATTTAGGTATACTACTACTGAACTGTCATAAGTTTAAATAAAGTAAAAATGTGTAAGTATACATACATAATGTACTATGATGAGATTTCATGAAGCTGTGCCGTAAAAATGAGTGCAACCATACATAAGTACGTACATTATACTATTGTGAAACATTACAACGCTATTTTAAGAGTATCAACATTACATAATTTTGTTATTATTATTATTATTCTACTATGTAAGTAATCGTAATTTATTACATTATTATAACAGATACATACATCTCGTTACTACTACGCTGTGTTATGTTGTTATGTTACGTTGTGTCTAGAGTTTTGCCTCAACTCTACTACCCACGGTTATCAATAGTTGTCTTTAAGGCCGGTATTCAACTTTATGGTGTCAACAAGCCTTACTGCCTGTGCACGATTGTTAACTGCTGCCCTTTTACTCTAAACACTTCGTGTGTTACTTATTTTGTGTTATGCTATTTAGGATGTAATTAGACTAAGTTTATTATTATTATGACGTGGGACGCTATATCCGTGTTCATAAATGACTATTTTAATGTAATCTGGCTTCATAAAAATAAAGTCCGTGTTGAATTTCAAACGCAGTCATTTCATTTTCACTTTATGTCATTTTATTATGCATGTACACGTTTTGTCTTTCCGATAATTTTCATCGCTTGAAATATAAAACACATTATAAATACGTAAATCAGTTTTTCCAAATGATTAGTGTCTCCATATATAGGTACATATTATTATACTATTCAGTAGAAAATTCCGTTTTGGAATAAATTATGTTAATTTCCTTCGTTTGCGATTGCAAAGCAATGCTAAAAGATACCTAGCGCATAGAGTCACGTCAGTAGTAGCACAATAACCAGATCTAGTAAGTCAGAATGTGGGCGGACAGTTGCGCAAATACGAAGATGTCATAAAAATGAAAATAGCTTTTCTTCGATGGCTGTGCAATGAAATGAGCTTGAAAATGTCCCGGTGTTCCTTTACATTCGTCTGCTACCTTAAACCAACCTATTTCATATCTTTATTCCATTTCTGTCATCCATTCTGGAGCTTAACTCAAATTTCCCATATAAAGTACCTTCTTAATTCAATATGAAAAACTTCTACCATCACTGAAAGAAATATCTGAATTATTACAACGCAGATTTCCAGGAAATTGTCGCTTCAAGAAAAACAACAGAAAAAGGGAAAGCATTAATCTACCGGCATAGGGAAGAACGGCAAATAATTATGTAAGGCAAATTGAAAATTGAGAAAAGTGAAGAAGAGAGGACGACGTTGAAAAGGAAAATGAAATCTTTTGGCCCACTCTTCGAATTAAATGTCTAAATACGACTTTCCATCATTGGATCGCACATCCGACAGACTTTTAATAATTAATAAAGTAACAGGTAACTGTTTATCTAACTTAAACGGTTTCATGTCAAAGCCTCTATCGATTTTTCGGTTATATAAAAATCCCGCAAAACTCTTAGAATTCGGCAGCTCTTTTTTTCATTGTCAATTTTCGGAATTGAGGAATAGCTTGAAGCCCTATTGGTACCGGTAAATATTATTACCTTTCCACGTATTTCAATAGAAGCATGTTATTTGGGATGATGGAACCACTGCATTGCAGTATTTATTATTATTTATTTTGTAGCAGTATTTTCCCGAAAGAAGCCCAGAAAGTCGACAGGACATGTTATGTTATAGAATTCTGGGAACATGATTACAGTTGGTTGTACTTTGTGAGTTGCGAGGAGAAAGGCTAATTGTGGTAGTAATGGAATAAGTTTTAGAATCCCTGCTTTTCCTTAGCTGCTAGTCTATTTTTGGAGCTTGATGTAGTCTATTGAGGGAAATAATTACATGTGTATGTACAATGTGATCCCATATTCTCTTTCAAGTAACCCGTCAGTAAATAACTACAAAGCCGCTTTGATTTCACTTGTAAGTTTTGACTTTCGCCTCCTCACTTTGGGAGCAAAGCACGTCTGGGGCGGATGGATGGATGTAATCGTTAAATCATTTTCAAAGAGAAAGTTCACGATTCCATCCATTTTCTTTGCTAATCTTGCATAACGAAAATTTCTCTTTCGCCATCCGTTTACTTTCACTGGTTGAGCAATTAGTTTATGGAACATAGTTCGATGAAGCTCTAATTGGCTATGTGCTTACTTTAGTGTAGCGTCATCAGTTGTGCACAATCGAGCAAATGTTTACACTATTCTATCAACCTTGGTGCTTGACAAATGAAAATCCCAATTAAAATCTAATTCAAATGTTAAGGGTCAACTGGCAAGGAAAATATCCACTTTCAACATAGAGTGACGCGAATCAAATATCACGCTCATGATTTGAGTACGTGAAACGGACAGGAAAAGTTATCTGGAAATTCAACAACCAAACTGATACTTGACAGGCTTCACAATGTTTGCTTTCTCCTGTCTAGAGCTATACCAGTTTACCATTTCGCTTGTCTTCAATCTGCTTCTCAGAATTATCCTACGCCTTATCATACAAAATCTCCGCAATCTCTCTTCTATACGTTCGTATTTATTTTCATGTCTAGATTTAATTCTTCGGTAGATAAAGCTGGAAGAGAAAGCCTAAAATATAATTTTCTTCGTCCTATTTTCCTTATGAACATTGATTTGATCAAATTATCAATACAAATTCAAATATATAAAATCCTGACAACAGAAACATGGCAAGATTTGATTTGTACTGAGAAATCTGTGACATCCTGACATGACACCAACTCAGAATTACTTCTCCATTCCAAACTGAATGAGGTAGTAAAGGAATAATAGGCTCGTAACCTTTTGGATAGGAAAGACGGAAAGACACTGTTGCTTCTGGGATTATTTAAAAGAGCACATCAATATTGCCTCATATCAAAAGTGAAAGAGTACAAAGCCCAGCTTCCGAAAATAGAATTTCCTTCACATCAACGTAATGTAATTTGACAATATTATTGGCTCTTACAGACTTTGAGCCGAAAACCTAAATCAAATTTAGGTTTATTGCCCTGGCGTTATAGCTATTGCCTAACTAAGCCTTAGTGTCTCTAATAAACCTACATTATTCAATGTGTAGAGTCAAAAGATAAGCCCACATTGCATATGGATATAGGTAGGAAATTAATGTGAAAGCAAAATGTTGTGCAGTTCGGGGAAAGCAAAGCTACAGTGCGCAAATATGATTCGACTTTCTCCAAGTCTCCTGGTGCTTGTAACTCGGAGCTGCTACTTTTGCCCGTTATTGTTATTATGCTATACAATTATTTTCAATTATGTTTCTACTAGGTAAGAAGCGTTATTACTACAGGCTTATTTTATATTTCGTCAGAAAATCTTTTTTATTATTTCATTCTCTATATGAGAAGCCAGTACTACTATCTATTGGTATATGTAGGTATACTAATATTGAATCTGTTATTATTGTCAACTGACAATAAATTACCTAGGTACCTTATATTTTCAAACTAGAATTTCAAATACTGGTAGCAGCTAGAAATTTGGCATAATATTATTTGCTAGCTAAATCAGTTCTGTTTGTAATTTCTACTCTTTCCCTTCTCAGAATGACAATCTGGTTTGGATGAAAGTTATAACTCATAAAAAGACTATTCAATGCATAGTGAAAAACAAAACAGAAGCCGAGAGCGACAGGAGAAAGTTCATTTCAGGTTCAGATTTGTGTGAAATTAATGTCGTTTTTATCTGCATACTTAAATGATGGTTTATTTCTGTAACTGAGTGGATGAAACGATTTCATTCATGTCGGTGACTGAGTTGAGCGTCCGGGAAGTGTAATTGGATCTGCATACGCATAGAATGATTCTTCTCTCTTTGACACACTGAGATAAAAGGATAAGTTGATGGCAGTGGCAGTAGTCGTATAATTTTATTGTGCAATAAGTCTTTGTTTTGTCTGAGATGTCTCCAGGCAGAGAGAGAGAGAGAGAGCAACAATACCAGGCCAGTCGCCTTTGATCATTTGATCCTATCACCATTCACGACTTATCATTGCATAACAAACTGCGTAACTCTTCAGGTAGCCTTTGCAGCTCTAATTTGTAACAGGATCAAAATTACGGCTTGACCTTAAACCTCTATTACAGCCATTCGGCACGAACCCCAAGAAAACTAACTTCATTCCAGGTAAGTAGATCGTCGTGGTAGGGCAGGCAGGACCGGAAGGAGACACCTTCAATTAAAAGCCTTTCCCTGAGCAGGGAAAGAGAGACTCGGGGCAACGTGAGAGTGAGTGAGAGAGATCTTGAAGAGAACAACAATAGAAAGAGAGAGAGAGAGTGAGAGTGAGCAGAAGCAGAGAGAGAGGACAAGAGACGAACGAAAGGCAGCCAGAAACAGAGCAGTGAACGAAGGCAGGGAGCAAAAACACAAGAAAAAACTTGTGGAGAGGCAGAGAGGCACTTAGACTCCGACAAATAGACAACATTGACTGACAACTCTCTGCGAGTTACTGAATAAGGTAAGCAACAGTCATCAGTGCAGTCACCTTTTCTCCATTTAAATACTGTTCATCTTTTTCGTCCCGACTTACGCATAAAATAACAAAAACAACGTGAAATTCCAATTAGTTCAAATGGATTTGGCAAACATCATCCATCATCAATGAATAGCAAAGATTAGATTTTAGATCTTCGTGATTAGTTAGATAAGTATTAGCTCCAGGTGTTTTAATTAGTGTCAACAAATATCAAATAGTCATTTGGTCAACTATCAATTATTAGACATTGCATTGCTGATTGCTTCCGGAACCCATAAACACATGAATCACAGAGATGTAAACAAATAGTATTATTTGTGAGGATACGAAGGAAATGTATCAATGATCAAATTTTTTTGTTTGTTGACCAATAAAATTGAGAGAGTTCAGACGATAGAGGTCAAAGGTTCCTTATCGATATAAGATAACGCTGTTTTTCATCTTTGCAGCTTTGATAATAATAGTATTAGGTGGGAAAGGAATGAACAAAAAAAGTAGTTTATTGACAAACTTTGGTGGGTGAATGACTTAGCAGCTGATTAAGTAGCTTGACCATTAAGTTTAATTATATTAAATACAATTTTTAGTTTTTTGTTTGTTTACAAACGATGTTTAAAAAAATAATTTAGACAAGTAGGTGGCAGGGTACGTTCTTCAATGAGTTTTTCACTTTTAGGATTGCTGTCATATAATAAAATAAAAGTTTGGAAATTGTACACATTTAAATTGAAAAATAATAAAAATGTTCCTGTTTTGATTTTTTTAATTGCAGCTAAATACCTGTCCGTACCTACTGCGCCTCAAGGTCAAGATATGTTAATATTATCAGCCTAAGACGTGTTTTAAATGAAAGGACTATATCCTTAATATATTAAGGATTTACTGTATATATCTTACTTAGGTAATTTAAAAAGCTACAATTAAAGAGTAATGGCGGACACATTTGAGAATTCGACAATGAAGAACCCCAGAGCTGAATTTATTGAAATGGCTCGCCAGGAACGAGCCAAACGAGATGAAGAGCGCAAAAAATTTTCTGCAGTTCTTACAATACAAAGAGCAGTGCGTGAATTTTTAGTACGGAGAAAAATCAAACGCAACTCACTGTAAGTCAATTTTTAACCATAAAAATATGCAAACCATAATGCTATTAAATCCCGTGTTCTAATTATAAATTTTAATTTTTAAACCAGAAATGAATTTGAAAAACTCATGGAGAAATTTGATCCTGATGGCAATCCTGTAGTTACTGCACAGAGCGTTTTTACACAGGCAATCATTATATTACGCAATTTTAACTATCGGACGGAACTAGATATTTTAGAGAGACTTTGCAGGTTGGTAAAAATTATTAAAAGGAGATTCGTTCACTAATATTTATGCAATGGAAAAATTGTGACAGCGATATTGATTTTGAACGTTAGTTATGGTTAATTATAATTTTCTATTTGGTATTAGATATGTCAATTGGAGTTTGGGGCAGCCGAAACCGCAGTTCAGCTACATTGGTTGTGGCTTCCCCAGAGACCAAGTTTTACCTTGGATTGAGCACCTGAAAAACCTTGTGTTAATTTGTACTAAAGCAGTAAGCACAAGTTATGAATGATTTTTAATAAATAATTTTTGCATGTTTGAATAGTTTTTTGATGAATAAAAATGATGTCTGTAGCTAATACTGCTGAAACCGGAACTAGTCGTGGAATCGAAACGCATTTCAATTTTCTTGAATACAATTGTCAGTCTGACGTCAATTTATGGGTGGGAAGTCATTAAATCTGAACAGTACAAAGCGCTGAAACCTGGAATGGAGAAGCTGAGTCTCACAATTTTTAATCATTTGCTGGATTCAGGAATATTTTACGAAAACCTGAATGCTTTGCTGAAAGCAGGAATGTCTCGGCCTGATCGGGTACGTTGTTTGATTTCAACTTTTATCCTTAAATGCATTTTTAAAATTGGAATGTTCTGTTGAAAAAATATCTTTTCACAGTTTTCGATAAGTAAAGCAAATTTGATGGCGATAAATACTTTATCGCTTCGACCAATCCTGAACTCGATGAGCACTGTTTATCTGAAAGAATATATTCAATTCATATTGACCGTTCCTGCGATAACATACTTACTGAATTCCATTTGTGGAAAGGTGAACATTTTACAACGTCTATTCAATTACTATGCAAATCTTGTTTCGTATTATAATTATACAATAATAACTCGTATAACTCTGTTGTTTTAATGCTCTGTGCAGACTTTGAACTTCGAGTTGCAGAAGAAAGTCGTGGAATCCATGAATCCTGACTTAGCAGAATATTACAGTCTATCCGAACTCTTCGCAGATGATCTCACAGATTCACTCTCTCTTTTCGCAAATTTGGTGTATCTTGCGCAATACGAGGCTGGTTGGGACGAGGGATTTCATCCTATTTTCATGGTACTCATTATTCATAATGCTTATATGCAGCCACCATGAATCAAATACAGTCTAATGTGTTATTGTTCTATTCTACAGAAAGTCACACATCTTTTGATGGACGTAATTTTAGCTCGGGAAGAAAATTCAAAGTCACGTCATTGGCATCCGATGATCGGTTGGGTTCCAACTGCCATACCCGCGGCATTTATGAACACTTCCATTTATATTAGATTGCAGGTTGTTTCCTTGTGGAACACTGAAGTTTTGAACGTATGTATTTTTTATAAGTCATACCTAAATGATAGCAATGATATTTGTGGCATTAGTAAAGAGATTATTGTCGACAGGTTCTATTCAGTCCACTCTACGAAGTGGCACAAAGTACAAAGGGACCAGAATCATCCAGTGCAAATGCATCTCCTGCTTGTTCCGGTGGAGCATCAACTTCCTTTGAGAAGGATAAAGTATCACCTAGCAAGGAAAAGAAGTCTTCATTCAAAAGTTCATTTGCCAAAATGTTTCGAAAGACATTTTCCATTGAACATAGCAAATCTCCTGAGACTGATTGTGCACACATTAAATTTGACTCCGATATCACTTTGAAAATTTCTATGGCGTGTGCATACTACAACAAGATTATAAAAACCTTTCCACAGTAATAATAATAAAATATTTTATTGGCACAATATCTAAATAATATTCTGCGATTGATGAGAATGGATTCTAATGTACTCCAAATCATTTTTAGATGTCGGCTTGATATTTTGACTGGGCTTTGTTTTAAGCAATCATCAAAGTTTATATCCTCTTTGTGGAGCTTCCTCGTCGATGTAGACGACAACGGGTTCAAATCATGGGTTGACTTACTTCTTCAGCCTGGAATTCATCTTTCTAAAACAAAATCTGCAAACAGGATTCAGGAAGCTCTGTTGGTCATGTTTGCTGATGCGATGACTCATTTCATAACGTAATCATTTTCTATTTGATGATAATTGTCTTGACGTTGTATTATTCCATTTATTTAGGGCAGGTATTGAAATGTTAATTCTAATGAAAAAAATGTATCTGAAGTATTTTAGACGATCAAGAGCTTTACGAAGACCAAGCTGTATTTCAAATATCACAACTGGCAACAATCGCTAATTTTGTCAATACTTTGTGCTATCGACTGATTTCTAACGATAATCATGGAACAATCAATCCGGTCACCTGGAGTTCACTCAAGACTTTACTAATGGTTTTATACAGAAGAGATTGCCGGAGGAGATTTTGTCCCGAGCATAGTTGGCTGATTGACCTCCCCAAAGTCAACATGATATTATTTGATGCGCCGAGAAATCCAAAAGGATATCGGGTATTTATTTAAAAGTCTTTTTTATGTACCTTATTATTAAAAGAATGATTATTAAAGGAACCTAATATATTGGTGTCAGGTTTACTATTCTTGTGTCACTATATTTTATCTCCAAGTTTATTTACTCTGATATGCAATTGTGTACTTTTCTATAATTTAAGAGAGTCTTAAACGACATGCCACACATAATCAAAGAAGAATCTCGAGTCATGCTATTTCGAAAGTGGGTCAACAGTGAAAAGACTCTGCAGCCATATAACATTGGAGGCGAATGTAGTACAGACATCCCAGTCAGTCATATGACTTCCACACTCATCACCATCCAAAGAGGGAGAATAGTGGAAGATGGTTATGCTCAGCTGGCCAATTTATCACCAAAAGCTTTAAAAGCCACCATTCGAGTTCGATTTCAAAATGAGCATGGCCTGGATGAGGCTGGCATCGACCAGGATGGTGTTTTTAAAGGTAGCATTGATTTGCTATAAAAATAAAAATTATGGCCATGCACAACTATTTATTTAATTTTTGCAGAGTTTTTGGAGGAAACAATCAATGCAGTTTTCAATCCCGGTTTGAATCTCTTCAAAGTGACCAATGAATTTCTCCTTTATCCGTCACCTTCGTCATATCTTCATGAAAATCATTTACAACTGTTTGAGTTCGTTGGGAAAATGTTGGCTAAGGCAATCTATGAGGTGAATAATTTATTATTTTTCCGAAAATATATTTATGGCTTGATTTCTCATAATTATTATTATTTTATTGAACAGACCATTCAGTTTCCAATTATTACAAGTTTATATATTGGTATGATAAAATTATAATAAAATTATAACCCTGATCCAAACTTGCTATATGGGTAGCAAGGAAATAGCTTAAGCTTAACCTAATAAAAGTATAACATTAGTTACGATAGAAAATATTATGTTAAAAGAGCACTGGTATAATGTATCGTGTTAAAAGAGCACTGGTATAATGTATTGTGTTAAAAGAGCACTGGTAAAATCTAACATAAATCATGTTAAAAGAGCACTGATATAAAGTAACAGGTAAAAGTAGAAAAGAGAAAAAACATGAGCATAGTGTTCCTTTAGTAGAGGGACGAATTAATACAAAGTGTGACTAGGGGATTTTGTAGGCTCTGTATTCTATTATGTAGCGAAGTTTTACAATTAGAGATTAAAGTGTTGAAAGTGGGAAGTTTGAGGTGTAGGAAGACAGGAGTCATTCTACAATGCTTTTTTCTTCGAAAGATGATTCTAATGACATTATTATAATATACAACTTGGGCTTTAGTTAGGAGGTTCTTGGTAGTATCCCAGATCGAAGCACAGTAAATGTTACTAAAGTAAGTACGAAATAAAGTCCTTTTAATATTATGCCACAAAAATTTCAAAATGAGTTTGTGCATCTTTTTTTTCTTTTAGGGGATCGTCGTTGATGTTCATTTCGCTCCATTTTTCCTCAGTCAGATTTTGGGGTACCAAACGAATGCTTTGTTTTCGGGAATTGACGAGCTACAATCGTTGGACCGAGAGCTGTATAACTCATTAACATACATTAAGCATTATGATGGCAATGTTCAGGTGAGTTGATTCTTGATTTTTATTCTAATAATATACTAATTCAAAGCAGGCGAATACGTATGCCAATTTGTTTCTTTAGGATTTGGAGTTGACATTTTCCGTTGATCAGGACGTTCTCGGAGAAATCAAAACGACGGAGCTAATTCCTGGAGGAAGATCTATTGCTGTTACGAATGACAACAAGTTAGCTAAAAACTTCCTCTATTATTTTTTATATTTTTTAAATTCTCAACTAAATGGAAGCACTGCTTATTTCCAGAATAAGTTACCTGTACTTGATGGCGCATTTCCACTCCTACCTTCAAATTAAGGACCAAACTGCGTCGTTCTTAAAAGGATTTCGCTCGATCATTCCATACGAATGGATACGAATATTTTCTCCGCCAGAGGTAAGTACATATTTAACTCAGAAGGTTGTCTTTGACTAAAGTAAACTTCTATATTAATTGGCTTTTGTGGAATAAATGTATAGCTTCAGAGACTCATTAGTGGCGAGGATACAAACTTGGATATTGCTGAAATGCGTCGCTACACTCAATACTATGGCGGATTTCATGATAATCATCGTGTCATCATATGGCTATGGGAGATTTTGGAGCATGATTTCGATGAGCGTGAACGACGCTTGTTTCTCAAGGTTGGTCCAAAAACAATTACGATGCAGCGTAGCAATTAAACCGCCAAATCAGATACTGCTAAATAAAATATGGAAGAAAATATTGAAAACATTAAATACAAAATTTTCAGTTCGTGACGAGTTGTTCCAAGCCGCCGTTGTTAGGATTTGGAAATTTGGAGCCCCCGTTTTCAATTCGTTGTGTAGAAGTGGGAGATGATGAGGACACAGGGGATACAATTGGTAATCAATGAACCTTTTATTTTTCTACTTGATATTCTGCTTCCTAAAATAATGAAACTATTGAGATTTTAAATTACTTTATCAGGAAGTGTTTTACGTGGGTTTTTGACGATTGGTCGGAAGGATCCGATCACAAGACTGCCAACGTCTTCGACCTGTTTCAACCTTCTGAAGTTGCCCAACTACCAAAAGCGTACAACTTTGAGAGACAAACTGAAGTACGCGATCACAGCTAACGTCGGTTTCGAGCTTTCTTAAATCGCGTCTATTTTCACGGGATGCTCATCCATCTCCCGCAGCTCTTTCCAGCAGCTAATACCAAGAACTGGCAATACAATAGAAATTAATGCAATCTTATTCCTTTGAAAACAATAATGATCCTCATGTACGACAACAAACGATTGTGAACACTAAAAGCTGTGATACCAAAACTAATCTACACACCCCAAAATTAATAAATGCATCTCATTGAATTCCAAAAAAATAATTGCATTATTCTCAAAATCTCATTTAGCATTTAAGTACTTATCATTGTTTATTAAATTACTATATTTTGCAGCGTTAGGAAGTCAATATTATCTGATACTTAGTACCTTTCCCTAAACTTCATGGACAAATATAATTACCTTACCATTTCCCATTGTTCCTGAATCTTAATTGTAATATGCATATATTATGCATAGATACGTTTGAAAACTCATATTGTAAGTACCCAGGACACTTACTCCCATATGGAAACTTTAGTAAGATGCCTTCTATGATAGTAGGATTTTATTATTGCATATTCTTATATTCTTATTACATATTGCATATTGGTCGTAGGTGGCAATTGATGGCTATGAAGAATTATATGGCATGCATACATACTTGATACTTAATCCTGTCTAAATCCTTGAACTATCTTTTAAAATTTTAAATGCCCACTCGACGCGTATCGCAAGATATGCTAGCAAAATGCAAATTAAATCCTCATGAATTTTCAAAAATGAAAAGATTTAGCTTTAAAAATACATCCTAGATTCATATATTTACAAATAGCTATTACTCAGTAACACAATAATTGTCTGTGCCTAGCAGAAAATGGTATGATGAAAGATGGGGGATGAATGCAAGTTAATTAATAAGTGAAAGAACATTATAGTATGGGCTTATGATTATTTTCAGGATAACGAAAATTTATTTTCCATGATTTAGACAAGATAAACAGAGAAGCACTAGGTATTTGTCATGAAAGACCTTACATGATCACTCAGACATTTAGTACAGGCCCAAACTTATGGCATTAAACAGATACAAAGAAGATACATACTAGAAACACAAATGATTAAATAATATTTCATATCGTTATCCGTGAACAGAAAAAATTTCCCTTGGAACAATGGGTGATGGCAATCATGTTTATAAGTGTAACTCCTGCAGAAATTTCTCTAGTAAAAATGTACATGTACTTATAATGATTAGAGGAATAATTAACTTTGAATTGAATCCAAGAATGACAGCTACTAAGAAGTAACTGTTGAATTTCAAAATATTCGCGTAGCGTAACAATTTCCACAGTGAACAGTTCTAGCATTAAGGCAAAATTGTATCATCTCCTGGATTCGGTTATTTATAAGCCATGTCTTGTCCGATATACGGAAATGAAGTTTTGATTGTGGTAATAAATGTCGTTTCTTATATCTTCAGCTATTTAGTAGAGAGGTAGTAGGAGGAAGTAACTTCTTTTCACACTTGACGACAAAAATCATTTCCGACATGACGCGTTAATTTTCGACTCTTTCCATCCAGTCACCAAAATTCTCAGCCATGTCTTGCGCTAGAGGTGAGTTTGTTTGTAGTTGGGTGGAGGTCAGTAAAGTGTCGGTGGTAAGATAGAGAGAGAGTGGAGTGTATTCCCTTGGACTTCAAAGTCTGCTGTGTGATTTGGTGAGAATTATTACTTAAGAGACGCGAAAATAGTTTTGGCCTTTCGAGACCTTAATTCATATCTAATAAATTGAATAGAATTAGTGAACTTTGAGCCGAGGAAATCCATTTTCATTTTCCTTACATGAGTTGACGTCTTATTTAATATACAATGATAATAATTATGTAGTAGATGTAAAGCCACTGTGCTACGACTACTGAAAAATTAAATATCTACCCGCAGACATTATTATAGTATTTATAGATGATGTCTATAATATTTTATCATAGTAGTATTGTTTTTTGCAGTCGTAGATTTCAGTGTAGTAGTAGTAGAGAATAGTATAGCCGCAGCAACTTACGTACTGTGTTTTTGTCTGTGCCAACATTTCAACTAATCGTACCGAAATTTTAAGTAAGAATACAAATGTACCATTTCGAATAGAAAACCTAATTGTACAGATTGTAAGTATTTTCACTTATTTTTAACAGTCCCAGTTTAGACATGCACATAATTATTAATTTGCATCAATTTAAAAACTAGGAGTCTTTAAAATCTATTTATACAGTACTAAGTTTAATACCTTCACTACAACTAACAGTACATTAGTATGACTAATAAGTAACTATAAGTTAACTGCTTAGTACTCGTACCGTGTATTTACTAACGATAATAAATATTTGTTATGTATATGTATAATACTAAAATTAATATTTGTTTAAATTTCTTATGTAATACAATAGAATTTAATTGGTAAATAGTTCTTTCACAAGAGATAATACGTTGTAAGTAAGTAAGAAGATGCCGTCGTCGTCTAATTTATTCCTGGAATAATATGCAGCAGGTATGATAAGATAACGTGTTAGAGGTGTTGTGTGGCTCTATCCTATATCCTACGTATAGGCAGCTACTTCATATATTATTATTTCATTACTACTATAAATATTTCATTATTTAGTACCGGCTACTCATTATTCTAATTAGGTAATACTAAAAGAATGTTGTAGGTAGTAGGTAGATATTCTTGCACAAGCCTTTCAATTAAAATAAAATTATAATATTGATAAGTATATGCATGAATGATTAATAGGTATGTAAGTTGATAATCATAGTAATTAAGGTACTCTCTTAAGGTTTCATTTCGGTTCCAGTTAACGCTAACAAGTGCGAAGGGCTTAATTATAATTAGGTACTATTAATTACTAGACGTAGGTAGGTGCCTACATTCACTTAACGTGGTAGTTAGTAACTGCAGTTAATTACCCACAGCCTAATTCTATGGAAAGGTTCAACGAATTTCAGTAATATATCACGACTGAGCCATTCATTTCCATCCATACTTAAATATCACTTAGTATTTTAAATTTTGCCGTAATTCTTCATTCTTCAGTAATTCAATTCTGCGCTAACAATAACTTTCCATGAGTCACCATGAAAAAAAGGCTCACAAGATTGAGAAGATTGTCAAACAGACCAATTTGATTTTCTATACATTCGCGTGATTGGATTTCGATGCCGAAAATTATAAATAGTAGTGACCTTAACTCATTTCCTTTCATTGGCTTTAGTATTTTCCTAGCTATTTACAGTTTACCTTTACATTATTTTTCCTAAGGATTATTAGCAATGGCGCACCCACCGTCCGTTCGGCAGTGACCACGACTATTGGTTAGTGTGTGCTTTATTTATATATTACAATTACATCATCGTCGCAACCGTAGCTATTTATCTCTATTCCTTATGCATATAAGTATTACTTTGACAGTTTACCTAACAAGTCTTCACAGGATAATAATATATCCCGTAGGACGGAAAATAATCCGTGCATGGCGACGTTATACTTATAGGTATACTTAAAAAACTTAATTCTCCCCTAAGTAATTGCTCACTATATGGACATGATTAAAACTTTGTAGGTATATCATTAACACAATTCAATAGGACTACAGTTAAATCAAAAGGATATCTTCTCTGCTCACCTAATCATGCATTTAATTTTACATACTGGCTATATTCCCTATTTCCTAACCTAATAATTGGCTCCTTCTCTATCACTAAATCTACTAGTACGACTAACTACCTGAATATATTATTTTCATAGCTAAATTTAATAAAGTATAACATACATATTATCTCGAAATTTGCGGTTACGTACTTTCTGTATGTATAGATATATATCGACGTTGGCATTAAATACATCAATTAAACTGGGATAACTAAGTTTCAAACTGTGCATAAATTATTATCTGAGAAAAGTCCCCCTGCTCCGTTTCTTGAGTCGTAGATACACTCTCTACCGTCTCAAAAATTAATCCCATCAATTCAATTGCATTCTGCTAAGTATTCAAATACTTTGCACACAATTCAGTAACTCAAACTCAGCAGCCTGTGTATTGTGTGTTCCATTTATTTACCAGTGCAGCAATTGTTATTCTTATCATTATCAACGCTTACCCCGCCGACAGAAATGAAAAATTAAATATACATATAATTAATTGAGTAAGGATATCAATCAGAAAATATTCTCGCATCTGGACCAATCACCCTTTTCCTTGCAAGTCCAATAGTCTCCCTTATAAACATGGATCACGTTCCCGGTCTTCTTATCTTTTTCTTTGTTGAACCAAACGGGCTCATAGGGAGGAATCGGATGTCCTAAAATCACCAATCACATTTCTTGTACATTCATTTAGAATTAGCCATAGAAATAAAAAGAGGACAAAAGTCTTTTGTCACATTATTTATTCCTTAGTTCCTCTTACCGTCTTCAGCAGCTTTTTCAGCATCATTCTCTCGAAGTCTTCTCGCAGCCCGTTGCTTTTCCTCAAGGCGAACTTTTTCCGAATTGGCTTCGTCCCAACGACCTTCTTCCATAAGGCGCTGATCGGGTCGAAGTCTGCAGTCAGTCGGACAAACATTTTCTTCCGGCTCATTTAGCTGACACGCCAGCTCAGTAAAGTTATAATATTTTTCAGACTCTGGTCTACAAGTTTTTTAAAAAAAAATTCAACTTATTCACATGAACATTCTAAAGCAAAGGAAATGTGTGTGTTCATTATTTTTGACTTACGGCGGAGTTTTTCTTATCCACAGTAATTTTGAAGGCCCCAATTCTAGCACAGGTTTGCCATTTTTATCAGTTTCCTTTTGATTCAAAACTTCGCACGTTTCCATCTTACCATCCCAAGTTCCGTTCAGTACCCAGCGAACTTTCTCCTGCTTGTCCATTACGCATCCAGTAACCTAAATTACAGTATTCTAGTTAATTATTTTTCTTATTATTAATGATTATTTTAACACAATGAAAGTGTTGACACCTTTCTTTGGACATCTCTGTTGAAGTATGAATAGGGAATATACTTCAAGTGACACTTATCTCCCGTAAAGTGATTAGCAATGTCCATCTCGCCATGCTGGTCCACCCACAACTTCCCCACAATTATATTATGTACAGTAGTTGTTACTTTCCTCCATGTGTAATGGTTTCCTGAAAATAAAAATCAGTTCCTTCAATTCTCGATTTCCCTTGCCATTATTTTCTATTGAGTGTCTATGAAATTTTGCCGTACCAGAACTATCGAAAACCAAATGTGCGATTCCCAGTGGAATGACCTGCAGATATTTGCCTCGAAACTTTGAAGACATAGTGAATTCTTGCCAGCATTTCCAACCGCGACCCTCGCAATATTGAGCGGCCATTGGTGGATGGTGACTGACTTGTTCGTTAAGACACCGCCATCCCAAGTCATCCATACGATCACATTCGTAAGTTTCGCCGAGTAAAGGATTAAATGGCTTTCCTGTACGTACCTGAAATAGATACAAGCATCATCAATAAAAACAACATTATAATAAAATAAGGAAAGAAATTGAAGTAATATCATTTACCAAAAGCTATAGGAAGAATTATTCTGTTAAATGTAAGCACCAAATACTGATCTAGACGCGAGTGTACAATTATAGGATACATAAGAGCTATCACAAACAACAGAAAAATTCCTATCAAATTAAATACTCGAAACATATAGGAAAATAAATAGATAACTATGCCATAGATTGGACGTCATATATCGCTTTTACGTCAAGTTTTACCTTGAAAATTAATCAATGGAAATAAATTGCTGATCCAAAATAAGAAATATTATAACTTTGATGAAATACTAGAATGCGAATCTTCCAAACGGAGCTAAGTATATTTTAAAAGACGCTAATTCTCATCTAAAATACACGAATCACGTCATTTCTCTTTTGAGAGTGTGTAGCAACTCTTTGCTGTACTTTTCAAAATTACTTAAATTACAAGCTGCAAAGAAAATGAAAGTGAGAAAAGTTTATTTTTGGCTAAATGTACGCAATCTGTTATGCATAGCAACAGAAAATATGAAACTAAATATAAAACTTGAATGGAACAACGGTTTCTAAAGGCTGCAATTCAAATCTATTTGCATACATTTCCATTATTTTAATAATGCACTCAGGAGAAAAGGGTTGACATGTAGATAATTAGATGGCAAGATAAGTATGAGGTTTTAAGAGGGACTTACAGCAGTAGTCGCATAAGAGGAGACGGTGAAAGCAGCCACGTAGCTGAGTTGCTCACAGGAATCGGTGCACCTGGCAGCCTCATCAAGTATCTCACTGTATTCAAAATCTTCGGTTAGTCTCTGGAGCATGGACAAAGGCTCGGAAAAGTTAACTGGCATCGGAATCTTAGTCAGTTCTTTTCCAATACAATTCTTCATAATACTCCACAAATTCAAAGGATAATTTGGTTTGTCTGGCACTCGTTTGCGGCGAATTCTCTTGGAAACGGATTTTGAGGCTGCATTGGAGACGTCGTCGCTGGGATTCACATGCTTTACTGGTTTATTCTCACTCTTTGTCTATTCACACATCAAACGAGCAAAGTTAACCTTGTAATTTAGTGCAATTAGAGCTTCATTACAGTTCTCATCTTATTAGCTGCTCTTTGTAACCCCATCTCTATTTTCCTAGTTCTCTACTTTAAAAAGTATAGTAAAAATAAAAAGGGTTTCTAGTACCTTTGTCCTTATGCATCGCATTGCTTGACTAGCACCTTGATTTGCGTCATCGCCGTCGTTATCGCTGCTAGAATCCCCTTTGCCACCTCCTTCGGATTTCTGTTTCACCATTTTACAAAATTATTTCACTGAAAAATATTATCGCTAGCACACAGAGGAATCAATGAAGCTAATCCCTTCAAAAATACACACAGAGAAAAGCCTAGTGTTATTTCCAGGAATAAATATCCCAACCCTACTGCAGAAACTTCTTTTGTCTCTCTTTGACTCTAGAGTCAAATTACAACTAAAAGCTACAAATGCTGCAAGTCCTCAAGTAGAGAGTTGTTGAGCTAGACTACTTCAACAGAGTACTTGCCCATATTTATTAGCAAAGTGTGGCTAGTAAAACATTCAGTGTACATTGTACATGTTTAGGATCCTCTTATCACTAATTATCACCGGTTGCTATGATATGTATGGCCGTTTGGTACTCTGCTGTATTACTTTAGAGGACACGTTGTCTGCACTGTGTTCCCAGAGTGTTTTCTATATCAATCTCAGCCAGTCTTTACATGATTGTGAGATTTATTATATGCATTGACTGACTATTGAGAGTGTTGGACGGGTGATTTGATTACTGCAGGCAATTGACATCGAAACTTCTAATCGCAATCAGCTTGCTTTGTGCAGGTGTTTTACGACTTATCTTTATCTGATACTTGAACCTAAAGCTAAATGTCAAGCCCAGTTATTCACCATCACACAATTCTCCTATCTCTCTACAATAGGCAGGAAATAAAACCATTAATTTCACTAATAAGTACGTACAGTTTGTTGTGTTATTTGTGTGTATTAAATACATGTAGATTTATATCTGTGTAGTGCAGGTCGTTGATGGAAAACTAATTCCAGTCTTTGGTATGCAACTTGACACTGAAGGGATTTCGATAGCGTTCTAGAGATATGAATCATATGAATGTCTAGGAATAATAACAATATTTCCTTTCTGTATTTCCAGTAAGAATAAGAGAGTGAGTATATAGTGAGTGGTATGGAGAGGAGAGCAATGACATTGACAACTGGAGAGGATTTAGTTGAAATAAATCCTTGGCAGAAACTAGAAACTGGAGTGAGCTTCAGAGTAGTGGGAGAAAGAAAGAAGGAAAGAAAGAGAGGATGGAGGAGAATGTAGTGTGGTAGTAGTAGGACTTGCTGCAATGCTGTATAGTATTTATTGTTGGCTTTATTTCTTTGCATACCTGCTGCGGTACACACTAAAGTATAATGCAAAGCAAACAAATGCACGTCTTGTGTCTACAGACTGCAGCAGAAGAGTATGACATAAAAGGAGCAACTAAGGAATTCCATTGGCGAAGGATGGAGCATGAATAAGGCCAATAAAGTGATGAGTCCAGCAAAAAACTGTTGGTAAATAGTCATGGCCAATGTGGGAGAAAAATAACGATCCGAGTTGACTCTTGCCTCTCTCACTCCATTCCCTCACTCACTCACTTACTCACTCACTCACACTTAACAGTTAGGTACTTAAGTGGGTAGGTAGGTACGTCGTAGAAGAGGAGGAGGAGGAGGAGGAGAAAAAAATGGGAAAATGATTTTGGGACCTGGGAGTCGGTGCTGATGCCACTGGAGGTCCTCCGGTGTGCGGAGATGGGGACGTCGACCATGAACTCTGCCATGTTGCCCTCCCCGCTCTCTTCCGCGTCGTAGTAAATCGTGTCGTCCTCTTCGTCGGACTGCACTGAGCTTTGTCCTGCACAATTAAGCGAATTAGCATTGGCTGCTTTCTGTCTCGCTTCCGAGGACAGGTGTTCTATAGAAATTTTATGAGCGTGTGAAGACATTCTCTGACCCTGCTGATGATGAGCCGCTACTGCCGCCGCTTCTTCTAGCTTCGTGTGCTGTTTTGCCAATTCCTCGACGACTTTTTCCAGTCTCTGACGCTGCTCCTTCTCGTACTGAATGGCCTTCTGCCATTTCTTCCCTTGCGTTTGAGCTGTTTTCGCGTATTCTGTACAAGCCTGCAAAAACATCTCATTCCGTTACATCATCTGCCACTGCACACTTGGCCACAGTATTAGTAGCACACACAACTCAATCTCCATCACTACATTTCTATTACGTACTAGTAAGTACACATTATATTATTATACTATACATATGTATACATATATAGGCTGTAGGAGGAGTATTAAGTAGTTTGCAAGTCTCTGGACGTATCCATTAAGCAACAGGACGCAACATAGACTATTAAAGGCAAACATAAAACACGACATACCGCAAACAAAAACAAAACTCACTAACAGTCATCTCATGAATCAATCCACGAAAACGACAGAGAACTTTCAAGTTAGGTCAAGACCCACTCACGTTTATCATTGCAGTGGAAGTAATCCGGAAAAGAGTAGCTCGCTCATTTACTTGTTTTACTTTGGACACAATATCATGATGACTGTCTGTCGATTCCAACTCGCTTAGCGCTTTCTGTAACGTAAAAATATATTTACAGGACTAACAAAACCTTCTACTGAATCTACTGGAAAATGTTATAACGATGTTCAACTCTCAAACGCGTAATCTCTTG
The DNA here is from genome assembly GCA_019776505.1 of Tomocerus nigrus. NCBI lineage: Eukaryota > Metazoa > Arthropoda > Collembola > Entomobryomorpha > Tomoceridae > Tomocerus > Tomocerus nigrus. Next base: position 3,880 of record JABASI010000106.1, on the reverse strand, counting down.
GGAATAGTCTTAAAAACTTGTCTCGATGATGAATTTTGATCTTGATACGCGCTGCAGTCATTTGACGACTTTCTTTGCACTATCCTTTATCTAACTAAAGTATTAATTGTGTTTTAGATTTATGTTGTTTATAGATATACTTAAGTAGAAATATATTGTCTACTAGGTGTCACTTCCCGATGTCATAATTGTTAGCCTAAACACAACAAACAAATAATTAGTAACTGTGTTCTGTCAGGTTTGTTGTATCTCTTCTGATGTCGTTTAAATTTAAGGTACTGGCCTAAATGTTATGATTCCGTAGCTGTTTTATTATGTTATAAAAAAGGGGTTCTGAATCTGAAGCTGACTGTAATTTACGAAAAGTGAAAAATAGGAAAACCTTAGTTTTAGCTACATTCTTCAGTCTACTGTGTGATTTCAAAACTAAAGTACTTGTGTGAGTAAACAAAATATAATTGTGTGACAAATAAATACATCAAATTCGTGACAAATAAGAAAAAGCAACGAAAATTAGCTGCTGAGTTCAAGAATAGTTTTGCCGTGCAGATTTACGTGTTTGCAGTTCATAATATCGAAGATTGGCAATTTGTAATTATTAATAAATACCTGCAAAGCATTTCCATGCTTATTAATAAGGTCACAACATGTCTGCATATCTTCTGATTTAGCAGACAACATTCGGAAAACATTTTGGACTTCTTGAGTGTCAGGAGGAGCGGAGACTTCTTCCAGCTCTTCTTCTTCTTCAGACTCCATCGTGCGAATCGCTTTGGCTTTGGCAAGCTCTAATGCTGTGACCCATCTGAAATCACAGAAATAGATTTTAGCACGGCTTCGTTTAAACAAGCGTCTCCCCACACTCTCCTTTCTTACATCACAATGATCACAATAATGAGACGCAGACACGCATTGTTAATGGAAAATGATGGGATTCTCGGGTCGGACTTTATATTATTCCTTTGAATCTCTAGTAGTAGAAAATCAATAGAGCAAGGACTGAGCGCCCAATGGGAGCAACTAATGAGCTCAATGTATGTAATTGACCAGAAAGCTCGGAGCGTAGACCTGGAAAGGACTTTGCTATCTTGTTAAGATCCGGCTCCAGTCCATACTCCAGAAAATTACTTTTCGTGTCCCGAAAACTCATTAGGTTATACAAGATATATTTTATTGATTCAGTAAATAGGCACTCACCTTTGTCTCTCTACTTCTGATGTAGCTCTCAAATGAAAAGTTTGTGTTCCTCCATTAGATACGACGAGATTGCAAGTATCTTCCGTGTAGATAAGAGCTCCGTGAAGACTTATGGATCCGCGACAAGTATGAGTCATCTCTACATGGTTTCTATTTTACAAAAGTTGCAAACAAATACAAAAGTTAATTTTCTTGAAAACAAAAGAGCAAAACATTCAAAACTATAAATATAAAAATTAACACATTTATTAATTATGTGTAAGTATACCTTTTTACAACATCAAATAATATATCTACGAATATAATATACCTATATAATACATATATCTACTACCTACACTACACCAAACATTTATGTATTACTCACATCCATCAAGTAAAAAACATGAGAAATAATTTCATCCCTGTTCCCATATGGAAAAGAACTGCATTTTTATTATTGTTGACGTGTTATTAGATTAGTGACTAACAATAAAATGAATGTCAATTATTATTATTGACATTTAAAGTGACACAACATAAATACTGTAAAATACTGAAAGGGTATTTAATTATTGCTCGAACTGACGTCTAACTTTAATTTAATTGTAATGTTGTGTGGCAAGGGAACATTCCAGATTTCATTGCATATACGTAAATAGAAGAGTTTCATTTGGATGTTTCATTCCAGATTGCAGTCAGCAGTTATATCTGAATTAAAATTGCAAGGCTGGCAATATAACAATTGAAATGCTGAAATGCAAGAAGGATGTTAGCATAGGAAACTGCACACTATAAATCGATTGTTGTAAGTGCCCTTAAAAAGCTTCACGTCATTAAATCAACCAACAACATTGAATGCATTGCGCCACGTATAGAAATCTGCATTACACAGAAAAAACATTGCCGTATTAGATGGTAGAATAGAAAGTATTGAGCTGTTCGCCTGCTACTTAACTGGGTTATTAAAATAGGTTATAAAAATAAATGTTTCCATTCAAATAATTGTGATTTTCATTTACCTGTAATAACATAGAATTCCATTTGACAAAACAAACCATCTTTTCTGGTATCCTTTGAGATAATTTGTCCATTTCTGGAGCCATCCTTTCATCTCGGGCTCTTTGGTTGTTTCCCCCATTGATAATAATACAAAGCACTAGAACTCACACAACCAGCTCCACAATTATATTGCCGTTTTAAATTTTAAAAAAACTCGTAAAACCTTTAATATTAGCTAAAGTCTGAAAAGGGGGAATTTTTTGATGTGTAATGTAGCCACCATCTTCTGTCTTCGTATCCGAAGTCACAGAAATATTACATTTGGTATTTGGTATTATGGTGATAGGCAGAGCACAGAAAAACAGACCAGCCAGCAGCAGCAGCCTTAGCTTAGTGTTTAGTAATAACCTTAGTCCTTTTGCCACTCTCTACTACTAACCACTACTATACTATTATACAGCAAAGCTCTGATCAGCAGTGCAATAGAGTACTACTCGTATTAGAACCACTATCCAATATACTGAATAGGGAATGCCTCTATAGTTACTAACGTCAGTTCAGTACTCACTTGCATTCCACGTCGGATTCCCCATTTAGTCTCCTTAGACATGGGATCGCAACAAATAATCCCATCCTCCGTCCAAATCAATGATGTTTCCTGTTATTACTAAAGAAATATAATTAGGACATATTCGTGGATAAACTCCAGTGTATAAACTGGATTAGAGATGACTAAATGACAAGCACAGGGTGTAAGACCCTAGAATGACTTTCAAATTAGTCAGTGGACGGCTCCTGGCAAAATACACCGCTTGGAGATTTTCGGCTAACTAAAAGTTTAGAAACCGCCAACTCTGTTAATATAATTTTATCTAATGCTACCCAAAATTCTGCATGCGGTGTACCTAAGCAGTGTATTTTGTCAGGATCCGTTTTAACGGGCAATATTTTGGACTACATTTTGAATTTCTATTCCATCTTTATGGATATGATTTGAAAGAAAAGGTTGCTGAAATTTGAAATGTAAAATTATCTTCAAAATCTATTGATTAATAGTTTTAATAAAATCAAACCGTGCCTTACCTTGTCATTTCGACTATTCATAGCTTTAAGCATATTGTCATTTGTTGGACACCTGACTGGGCTCGTCAGTGTCGACTGTCGACAGTAATTTCTTAAGGATTTCAACCGATCTCAGCTCTACACATCCGTTGTTCCTATCCTACTCATACAATTTTATGAATGTATAATATTATGGCTATACAAGTATATTTTTGTAGTAGTATAGGATATAAGATATAGAATTTACAACTTTAAATCTCCTCAGACGTTTGCTTTCAGCGACAGTAGTACAGTAGTATTTCTCAGCACACCACGCACAAGCTAGCTCTCAGTTCACAGGCTCGCACTCACTGTTGCCGCTCAGTGCCCGTACTCGGTGTTGACATAGTAAGGGCTGTCCGGAAAGTAAATGGAGAGAATGTAAAAAAGATACATTCTCGAACGACTAAGTTATATACATGTTGGCGTACCTTTTTGGAATCTGTGAACTGCTTTGTGTAACATACGTAAATTTCAGAATTGTCCAATTACCCAAACGAAATGAGGAGAAGCCAACATCAAGCATTTTGAAATAGGATTTTTCCCGACGTTTACGCAACACTCCTCCTAATATTTGTCCATAATACGAAATCCTGCAATG
>JABASI010000105.1:0-57096 GCA_019776505.1 Tomocerus nigrus | reverse complement strand
ACAAATAGTATACGTTAAAAGACCGCGTGTAATCCCGGAGGGAATATGAGCGGAGGGCTACCTGTGTATAGCACCTGAGTCTCTGGTAATGCAGACTGCAGACTACACAAATAGGCTATCCGCCTCGTCTCAGTAGTGTGTGTAGTGTAGTCTGTAGTGTATGGTGGCGGCATTGCCTCATTGTGTCGAGGCTGTAGGCCGCCTGTAGATAGTGAATAGTGTCTACTATCTACTATCTACACGGCCCTATCTAATATGTATGCTAATCATATGCTAATATACAATTTAAAGTGTGTATAATCGAGAAGTAATTATTGATAGTGCTTTCAGCATATAAAACTTTGTAGTTTATGTCTTTGTATAAATATTTTTACCCTTGAGAATAGTTAGCAAGATCTGGTGCTTCATCTTCAGTTGTCATTTCACTTCTACTTTACTTTTTGTCACTTCAATCACCATTTTCCATAAATTAAATTCAAAAGCTAACTAATGCAAAATTAGCGAAATATATAAAATACAAGATTTTATGTATTTTTTGTATTTTCAAGCAGCTAAGTTCTATTGTTTAACTTTGAACTGTGTCGTTTTCAATTTTAAAGCCAGCCTCTAGTCTTCAGTCTGATATCATGTCATGGTTATGATGATAATGTCACGAAAAGCAAAAAAACAAGTGAAAATGCTCGAAAAGCTGATCGTAAATTATTTTGAGTTGCTGCCAATTTTTAACATTGGGACAAAACAAGGAGCGCCCGATTTAGTTTATTGTAAATCAAAATTAATAAACACTAAAGATCTTGCGAACTGAACTGTAGGTATTAGTTAAAGTTCGCTCGTTCGTTCGCCTGCGAATATTAAGTTCGCTCGTTCGCTCAACTGTCATGGCGGAAACCCAAAATAGTTCGCTCGTTCAGTTCGATTGAACTGAACGAACGAACTTTTTTTCAGTTCCGAACTTGAACTTTTTCACCTCTGCATGTGATACATAATAATAACAATCATAAATATACAAGTGTAGCTAGTTTCCTTACATTGCTACCTACATAATAAAAACACATAGCCAGAGTACATATCCAAATCTTCTAACTTACATTATACACCTCTAATGTAATAACTTTGCTTCATTTCTGCATATTATAGCTGACAAGACATCTTGCCTTCCATAGCATTATTATCTCTCTCTCTCTCTATTGATTAAATATTATTATTTATGCGTTTGCAAAAGTTATGGAGAGATAGATATGATATGCCCATACATAGAGTGACTGTTTCTGTCTGTGCCTTTTAGTTTTCAGTTAAACAGCATTTACACTGCCATTACAGCAGCTTACCTCTCGCATTCCCTTCAAACTCCTAACTCCTAACTCCTAACTATGCACACACAAAAGAGCAGAACTGGCTTTGTTCACATCGTACGTCCGTCCGTCCGTCCACTACTTATTCGATATCCGTCATTATTTCATTATCATTACAGAGCTCTGCCTGCATTTAACACATCTCATCGGATATTCTCTAATTGAATACATATAGGGACATCCTTTGGCTAGCAGTAAACATTGCAGAATTTTAACTGTCATTTACGTTTCCCCTCACAGCGCTACTTCTCCCTCTTTAACAATGTTAACATGACAATTATACCACACAGCTACCGACCCTTCTACTCAACATTCCACTCCTTTTTCACTACAGAATATTATTTCAGTGTTATGTGTGCTCTGTGATGGATAACAGAATAATAGTACCATCTCTTATCATTCCTTCTCTTTCAAATCCATTATTATAAATTAGTGTTTTCTTATTCTCCAACTTACTTAGTACTATTATCTTGTGTCAGTGTCGACAGTGAGCGAACATATTTAATAATTGTGTGATTATTTTGACGCTATCAAGTTAGAACACATTTTTGAATGTAAAATAGACACAAACTATTTATTATTATTTATGATGAGGACAATTGCAGACTAAAGTCTTAATCTTCCTCTTCATCAATATTATTATTATCTGTTTTGTTGGCAGTGCCTGTGACAGAAATATTTTTATCTCGTGCGGCTATCCCTCGCGAACTCTTTGTTCATCCATAACTTCCACTACATTTTTGTTTTCGTGATCCATTGCTATTTTAGATATATTTATTAGAGAGCGGTATAAAGATTAGGATGAGAGAACGTTAAGTTGTGTCAGTGATTTGATTGTTGTGATATGAAACGAGCTAGATAATTGAGTTTCCCAGCTAACAATGAAATCCAACTGACTGATCGTATCAATCGGATAAGTATAAAGTCACTACAACAATCTATCAAAGGTTAGATATTCCAAAGGTTATTTGCCAAGTATTCATTATTCTCTCTTGTTATCATCTGTCACGTATTTATGTATCTTTAGGACAATCTCGTTTCAGACTTGAGATTAAATTAATTTCTTGCCATCTACTTACCTACTCCGTGTATGTTTCCATTTTACATATTGAGGTGTACTGTACTGTAATGGTGTGGTCGGCTCGCTATTGCATTACTTGACACAGTTTAAGTCAATTTTCTTATTCTATTGCAAATTCATATAATTGCTAAAATTGCATGACACAGTCTCATATCGGCTAAAACAAAAACTAAAGTCGGAATCGTTCTTTAAGAATTAAGTTTGAAGGATTAACATATTCAACGATGGAGCTTTGTCGCTCCATTCCAACTTTTATTTTAGTCAAAGGGAAACAGGGATAGGAAATTGCGCCTGCATTCCTTGAAGAATGTATTTTGTAGCCTGGAGAAAATTAGGGCTCTGCATTTCGGCGTGGGACAATTCCTACGACATGACCTTTAATGCCTTTTATAAGAAATCCTTGTTACCTTTTGAATATATTATACGCATATCTTTAATTGTTGCCTTTCTCGCCAACTAAAGCGTCAAGTTCACCTTAATTAATTCAATGTGTAAATTCAAGGGAATTTAAAGATTGGGTTTCAGCTCCATTCAAAAACGTTGCATAACAAATGAATGAAACTGTTATGCATAGAAAGGAAATGTGTGGGATATTATAACATTATTGTCATTATATAAAAGTATATTGATATGGAGGTAATGGATCATTAAACGTTATAGTGCTATAAGCCGCACATTTCTTTAATGCGAATGTCTGTATGGTGAAAGTAGGTGTATTATTTTTAAGTGCAGTAGATAAATCCTTACTTATAAGTAGATAGGAGATAGTATGAGCAAGAACAAAAAAGGATTGAAAATCTCGTGCAATTCTTGAGCCTCGAATAATTATTTAGGTTTAATTTGCATTGTGTACTTGAGCTGTGTAAGTAAATGACAAAGGATTAGAGATGGATGTTGTTTTCGAGTGTGATTCGCATAATTTTCCATGGCTTGACATGTGCAATGCACTGGAACGCAAATAACGAGGAGGAGAGAGAGAGAGATTGAAAGGGAGAGAGACAGAGGCCGAGGCGAGTGCATTGGATTTGGATGTAGATAGACAGAAGATGCACAGAACAGAAAGAGAAGAGAGAGAGGAACAAGTAGGAGTCTTGGGCACATCCAACACTCGAAAACAAATCACTTGACAAGGAGTAACTGGAAAGAACATGTAGAAACAGCTCTAACAATAAGTTTCGGTCTTGTTCTCGTCTCCGTCTTTCTTCTTTAACTACATAGTTAGCGATACGCATGGATTTTATGCTAAGAATATGCAAATGACCCTTAGCGTTCGTCACGTATGCATCTGCCTCGTAAGACAGGAACAACAAAAAGGATAGGCCTCTAGTGCAGTAATTCAAGTCGAGTCAAAAGTCAATATGCAAATCCACGTCTCTTTCCTTCTCTCCTTATAATAATAATACTATTTAGGATTTACTTAGACAGAATTACTATGTGGGATACGATAAAAAATAATGGTGAGCTATAGATTGCTTGTGCACTTGGACGGGATCTAACTAAACTCAGTTCATAAATACATACACAACAACACAGAATGCACTCACTGAGTACAGACAGACGTATGTACTTTATTAGTAGAAGAGGAAAGTAGTTTAACCTTAGCTTGACTCCTAATGCTCAACTGAGCGATGAGGTGAAGTAAAACAATAGACAATCTTTGATGTGAAGTGATTTGATGTGATGTGGCGTATAATCACAGTTTGATTGATTGTGCAAGAAAGGTTGACCTCCTTTGGCTCCCACTGCATAATCAATCCTAATATCCCAGCACACACATCCAACTCCATCAAACTTGATGTACTTATTAAAAGTCTTAGTTCGCATGCACACACTAGCAACCAAGCCATATTGACTTAATCATCTCAATATCCATCTCTTCCCTAACTATCTCAGACAATTTTAAACTCTTTGCCCAAATAATGCTTTTCGCATTGTTCTATTTCATGCACTTTCTGAAAGTATCACTCTGAGCCAATACAATCATATAATTATACATTTTCTTCTTCTAAGTGTTACTAGATGTGAAAAACTTCACCTTTCGCAAAATATCTCATTATAATAAGTACCTATGCAAGACAATGAGTTCTTAAGAATCCTTTTGAGACTCCCATTAACTTCATTTCTTACAAACTATTTTTCAAAAATTCCTACCACTCAAAAATTAAGACATCCAGTTTTAAGGGAAATGGTAACATAACTTGATTCTGATGTTTCTAAGAAATGGCTGAGAATTTTCTGTGCAGCTTGCTTTAAGTAATAAAATCGTATACAATGTCGTTCATTGCTCTGTTCATATAAATATTTAACTGTCTTGTTATGAACTTAGCCTATTATTACTAAAACTGCAATAAATGAACAGTTAGTGATAAATAATTGGTAATTTGCATGTGCAATGTGCAATGGGAATTGCATTGTGTCATTAAAGTAGCCCAGTGCATGCATAAACGGTACTATTTATTTACATTGTTCATTGTTGGTTTATGGGGTCTTTGATTGAACAATCATTGAAAATATGCATGATGTATTTAGACAGATAGTGGCATAAGAATTTAAATTGCGAGTTGCATGAGGAGGTTAGAATTCGTCGTCGTGGTGAGTTGTTTGTGGAATGGCAGGGGACAATGTAGACGATGTATGAAATGTTGTTTGATGTCTGTGATGTCTGTGTGTGTGCAATAATAGTGCAGGCTATTTGTGAGTGTAGTAGAATTGATTGTTTGTGATGTGAGTGGGAGGGGCGGGCTGTGGAAGGAAGAAGGGCATAAAAAGTTGACAATGTGCACAATGGGGACTTGTGCTGTATGGAGAGTGAGAAGGAGACTAAGCCATTCGTCATTGCAATAAAGAAACTTGACAAAGAAACAAAAGTGTCTTTGAAAGGGAAGTTAAGGATCTTAATAGTCGGCTAAATTCTGAGTATGCCGGCTCTAAATAAATGTTACAATTGTATGTTGTGAGTTTATGAAGGTTTGTGGGTCGTTGGGAATTTAGGGGAATTCTTTGCTAGGGAAAAGGAGGACGCGACGCTCCTCCAGCAGAACGGGACAGCTCTCTTCAAGAAATGTGAGATTGGAAGGGAAGATAAAGTAAATCTGTGCGAGGAGCTACATTTATAGTGGCCCAGTTCATGGAGTCATTGAGACTCTTGTTTTTCTCCAGCAATAATCTGCAGATATTTTATTCCGTTTCTTCGTTTCCTTCCTTATGGATTTCTCCATTCTATTAGGAGGAGTAAACATTTGCTGGTGGGCCAACTCTAACTACTAATGGCTCAATTTTCTCTGCTGGGAGTTGGAGGAGCACATAAAGATACAGGAGCATCGAGCACACAGAAAACAAGTCCTTATTCCTTACAACAAATAAACACAGTGAAATAAATACATGCATATTCACTAGACTACTTCCTTCTGTCAACATATTTCTCCTTTTCCCAAGCCTTGGCTCTCAGCTCACTTCCAACTTCCCAGACAACTCTCTTCCCCTCTCCTCACTCACTCACTCCTTAAAAAAGATTTAGAAACCGGACAGACGGCAGACTCCCATCGCCCTTTCTTTGCCCTCAAATTGTGAAATCATTGTATCCGGCTCTTTTTAATATAATCTGTATGGATTTTCACATTGTTTCCTCCAAATTGAGCATAGGTTCCCTTGGAATAACTCTTTTTTTTTTGGGACATGCTACTGTAAACACAATTATAGCCGTTCAGATCAAAGTAGAGCAGGGAAAGTCAGCAATAAACAAACAGAAACTATCATGAGACTTCTGTTGTGCCTACTAATCCCAACTTGTAATAGTTACAATACAACTTTGGCGAAAAGCGGATTTGATGCCCATGCTTTCTACAATATTCTATTTTTATCCTGAAAAAGCAAAAAAACAACTCTAGTTTGCAATTTTCTCTGTTGTGACATTGCTTAAGTTTTAGAGTGATCAGATCAAGACATAAGAATTGTGCCTGCACCAGCAATAAATGACAGACAGGGCGGCGTATGTTGTAGTAGTCAATGCATTTGTTGGCAAATATCTGTAGCCATTAAATGGAAATTGAATGAAATCGCCAGTGAAATTGGTAATTGGCATAAAATAGCTTAAATCCAATAAAAATCCTAACCTTTTTTTCTGTTTATTGTTTCAGGAGAGAAAGAGAACCGGAGAGAGGGAGAGGAATAAATAGAATTCCCGGCCAGAGTCATTGTCCAGTCCAGCAGATAGCCAAGCGCTTTAACTTTTCTGTTCAGTTGAGAAGACAGGAGTAAAGTTTCGAACGTGGGGAATTGTTAAGGTGGGAATGTAGGAATGGCTTCAAAGGCGAGCACACGGGCGGCTACAATTCAAGACATCCAAGATGAAAACGTTCTCCGAGAAATGGTAAGAGAAAACTGTAATATCCTATCATTTTTCATTCTTTCTCGTTATAATATTTCTCTTGTGGGGCTTTTCGTCATATTATTTGTATTGCAACATATCATGTCACTCTTAATCTGCGTCACGGCAGCAGCCTGCAATCCTTGTCAACTGAATCGGATTCTGTAGTCACAGTTGGTTGAGTAATACTTACACACATATCCATCCTCTTTCTGCATACACACACCTACACACAAAATAAAACATTAGCAACGTGTACAAAGCATTTGTTTGCGAATATTATAATAATCTCTTTACGTTTGTAGTTAGATTGTGTTGACTTTAGCTCTTTCCTGCCCCCAAATGCCTATAAATATGCAGACGCCTATAATATATGCAGAAAAAAAGTCGAAATAAATAAATGGTGACTGGTGGAGGTATGGAGTGTGTGTCTATGGGTGCTTGCTACTATTATAAGTATTTATATACAGGTGATGTATTGGGATTTTTTTACTTCTTTTCCTCCACTGCTGTGTCTGTATTAAAGTATTGGCTGGGACTTTGAGACTAGAGCAGTAGTGTAGCCCTAAATAGCGAACGGAGACTTATGGTCTCAATCCAGCGTTGCTTCTTTGGACTTTTTGGGTGATGTTAGTGTGGCTGCTGCTATTTTATTATTGGAGTGAGTTGTAAAAGCCAAGTTTGGCTTTTCTCTTTTTTCTCCTGGCATGTTGTGTGTGTGTGGATGGAGAGGGAAGGGAAGTAAGGAAACCACAGAGAGCGATATTCACTGAGTGAGTGAGACAGAGAAAAGCTGAGAAGACGAAGATCTCTGTCCAGAGCATATTCCCAGACTTTTTCCCATCCGCCTCTTCAGTGCAGCTTTGTGTGCCTAAGTTTCCTTTCTTCGTGCCGCCACGACTCCTTTCCTTACTTTCCTCCTTTCAAATGCCTTCCTCCCTTACACGACATTACTACATGCCATTAGACATACGGAAAGATAGATGAATTTTACATGCCTTTCGCCTCCCCTATACCCCACTTCATAATAATGTCTTATAAATAGCTCCTTTATTCTCCCACCTACATAGCCATCCTCCTTCCATGCCTACCCGTCCGTCCGTATGGAGAATACCTTTTTACCTCCACACGGAACAAGTCCAGCATCCTATCCAGAGAGAGCTATTCTATTTTATGAACACGTTAGTTCAGCATCAGTTTGCGTTTACTTTCCCTTCCTCCTCTGCTTACTCACTTTCTTCTCTCATCTCATCTCTCTCTCTATCTCTTTCTTTCTTCTTCTTCTTCTCACACAGATCCTCCTGACTTTTTCCTTTACACACTAAGATCACAACGTGAATCTATATAGGCTCTGCACTTTCTAAGACTTCCTTCTTACTCTGTTGGCTCACATTTCCTTCTCAGTGCAGTTCCTTCGAGGACTTTCACCCATCTCCAGCTTTTTATTAGGCTCCGTGTTCGAATTATTCCTACTTCCTGACGTCCACAATTCTCCGCGAACCTACCTTCCTGTCTTTTTAGACACTATTTACGTCCCAATTATCTTCTATAAATGCTTCACATCCAAACCTCGCCTTCTCCTCTACCAAAATTATGCAATGTAAGTAAATAGAATGCATAGGAAATATATTTATTAACGTTGATCATGTTATATAAATGACAGTTCCTTCGGACAGTTACCACTTTCGGAAATCTTTCTTAAAATCCAAAGAGTATTTTTTATATAGTGTCTCTGTTGCATGTATATCTTTCTACCGGATCGTCAACTCCCAAAAGTATTATGTTAGCTAGGTATACATTCATACACACACAGTAGCGTATATAGGATCTCAATCTCAATTGCAAGTAAAAGTATTATTACGAATGAATTCTTTTCTTCAATCTCAATCTGGTTTGGCCAAAAGGGTCAAATACAGAGCAAGCAACCATAGAAGAATTCAGATTAGACACAATACAAGTCTCTCCCACTTCAAATAAAGGAAACCGTGCATTCCAAATGGCACTACTTCATGGCCATGCCATCTCATTCATATGTCTACGACGTAGACACGAAAAAATATATCTAACTATGCATTGACTTTGACTACAAAGTGCCAAAGGTACTTTTCTGATCAAAATTCGTGGGCCAGTACTAATACCTACGTACTATTCCATTTCCCATTTTCCAAATTGGAATACTATTAGCCACAATCAATGATTATCCTGGTGGACCTATACAATGCTATAGCAGAGATGATTTGCTAATAATTTTTCCATAATAATATTTCGTTAGGTAGGTAGGTACCTGATGCTGAGTGTAGACTAGTGTTCTAATGATCTATCAAGTTTTACTGTCTGGCGCATATGAATCTATCCCATTACTGCACGATTTTCCTCACAGCCTTAATGACAAACTCTTTTCCCAAATCGGACACAACATTATCCTTTTTTTCTTGCAAAGGATTGCAATTATTTGGCGTATGGTCATCCTACGTGATGCTGTAACCTTCTCTCTCATGCAAACTGTAAATGATTTTTAGATGTGGCATGAGATGTTTTGGGGTTGAAACAATTGCACAATTTTTCTCATTGTTCCTCGCAGACTACAATAGCTCGATCCACTCTGCAGATTTGGAGCATAGATAAGATTCCTTCATATTTTATCATTCTGATTTCTTATGATTAGAAATTTTTATTCTTCCTTCTATCGTTATCAGGAAGATCAATCTTTCTTCATTCAGGTTGGCCTCATAGCATGCATTTTCCAACAGAGAGTCAGTGCATCGCACGTGTGCATTTCTAAAATGAAAAATGCATACAAAGTGCATCAGCTGAGAAATTAAAATCAAAAGTGACAGTGTCACAGTGTGTCAGCAAGTCAGCATTACAGTCATTTTGAGCATTCGCTCTGGATCCACACCAAATACGGAGCAACAGACAGTTTGGAGTTGTCCGGATATTTTTTGCAGCTCTTCTACGTTGGCTGCAGTGTGTAGACTAGTCCGTTGATGAAGCATGACGACGACGTGAAGAATTTAGTTAGTAATGCCCAAAGAAAATAGAGTACAAGGGTATTTTAATAGACTCAGCTAGGTAGCTAATGAGAAATAAAAGTGCGATAAATCAAAAGGCAGTAGGATTTAACTTCACATATGTGTGCTTATTACTCTTATTAGTATGATAAATCTTTTTTGAAGGAAAGAGGAGGTTATGGAATTATCCAAACCGGCCCACGCACACCTTACTTTCTGCCTTTTGAAAAACTCTGTCTGTGGATTGGGATGGGATGAATGCTGCTGGTAGTATCTGTCGTAGGACGATTGGCACTTTAGCAAAACATGATTTATTTGTTGATTTTAAAATGCCACAACAAATATTAAGACTAGTAAACACTACTATTACGCATTCAAAGAATTTTTTCCGTACCTACAGAATATACAATATATGGAGTGAGTGATTCTTATTATTATTCTTATGGAATGCAGGAATGATAAATAAATAAGTTATGTACGTTTAAAGATTATACTATAGTAGCAACTAAATCAGAAAATCCAGAATCGCAAATACTAAAGAGCTAAGGCCGTAGCTATAAGTAGTTAGCGAAAAACAATTGTCCTGATTGTTTTAATTGGAACTGAGTTTAAAAAAATGTTGAATTGAGAATTTGAGTGGACTGAGTGTAGAATTTATCTAGGACATATATATGTGCGCGAAGAGTTTTTTGTTGTGCATATGCATTGCATCGTCTAATCTCTGCATCTGTAATCTACTTTTACATGCCTATGTTTGTATGTCATTATTTTATGTAGGAAGGGAAGGGAAGTGACACAGGAGATCATTAATATAAGTAAGTAAAGCTATGCAGGTGAGTGAGGTAGCATTACTAAGGAAGCTTATCATCTGATATCGCATCATTGCTGAAACTAAACTCCACATCATGTATCATTCTCGTCTGTTAGATCCCGTCACATCCAACTATCCAACATTTGTTACAATGAGCACAAGAAGCGGACTCACCACAACTTGAGCAGAATAAAGTTGGACGAGCAGTGGTCAGCAGAGTCATACACGGCCGACTGACTGAGATGAGCAGATACCAGCACTTAAGAATCTCCTTGGCTACCAGTTACTGTAGTTGCCTATGCACTGCACTACCTGACAGATCAGATTTCATAATATCATTCCATACTCTCTCTCTCCTCATTTCCTAATAAACGTTAAAGAGATAGATAAGCATTTCATCTCCTCTGCATTTGTCCTGAGGTCAGATGACGGACAAATAAAATATTAAGCTCTTAGTTCTTTAGCCTGCACCGCATCTCCTATCAAATCTCACTCTCTCTCACAAACAACTAGACTTCTGTATTAAATTACTTACTTAGCTGAGAACAGTAGTTGCTTAGTGACTCACGTCCAACCGAACACAAAGCGGTAGCAATAAGCACACTCGTAAACAGATAAGAACGAAGGTGGGCAACATCTTTAAAGCGATTGCCACGGAAAATGAATGACCTTTTGCTAATTGCCTATTTGCGTAGTCGTACTAATTAAAATACTAGAAAAGGAATAGAAAAAAGATTTCTTTCCCCAGTAAACAATCTCGAGTCGATGAACTTCTGGGATGTGAAATGAGATGTGATGCGATGTGATGTGAGTTTTATGAGGCTAGACTATTTATTTGACTCAGTGCAGATTGCGACATTACAGTTTTCATTATCTATGTTCACTATTTTACTTTTTCGACCTATAAAGCTACTCAAGTATACTACAGATGTAATAGACTAGTTAGGTTAGGTATTATACAAAGCATTGTAGACGCAGAAAAAGAGCTACCTATAATTTAATGCTTCATTAATTTCAATTTTCATGGACTTCAGCCATGTCATACATCATCCGTTCCCGAGCGTCCCCATATTTTTTATAGCTATTCCATTTAAAATACGAGTGATACCAGAACAAAAAATTCAACATAACCTGCTCTATACAGTTCGCTAATATTCTTTTCTGGCTAAATGTCATGTCACCATTCCTTTCTATTTTCTTCTCTTGTAACAATAACGGTGATATTTGCAAGTAATTGCAGGCGAAATAGGGAATATTGAAAATGCACCCACAGAAACAAACAAATCATAGATCGCACTAACATAGAAAATCTGTTTCGGGACTGGATAAGACAAAAATTAGTGTACCAATCCTAATATTATTATGCGGGCAATAAAAGTCTGATAGTTTGATCTCCCTTAAAGTTGCCTTGTTCACATACTGGGCGAAGAGTTAGGGCCACCAGTTAAAATGGACAATAATAATTCATATAGAAATTATTTATTACTTATTTTATATTAAATACTTAAACTGTCGTCATTGACAGATTACCGTTTTTGAAAGGAAAATGATAAAAGTTTTTATAAGGTGACTATGGACAACTTTAATCTTGAAATGTCCTTAAAATTACTTTTTCTATTAACTTTTGTAGGAATTAATTATTGTACTTTTTATTTAGTAACTCCACGCTGTTATATTTATTTATTCATAATCTATTTATAATGATTGTTGTCTTACATTGTACTAGATTACCTACATACTTATTTATTATATGCAATTCTTGCGATTTTTATGGTAGTATTAACTAATATTCCATGATGAAAACCGCATATTTATTATTGCTAAAATTGATGCTGTTCGATCAATGATATGTCACTTATCTGTTTCAGTGCTAATTAGTTACAGTATATGAAAGATTAAAATTCCATCTTTAAGATATTTACGTAAAATCTAATTTGAAGCAACATTAATGAGATGGTAAACTATTAATACCGTAATAGAAATGAGCTATAAATAGTGAACATGATAGACATTAAAAAGGAACAAGAAGTTGCATATGCATCTGTACGGTCGATTGCGTTGCGTCAAGAAATATGGGAGATGTAGATGTATACTTTGTAGTTTAGATGTTATGTCTGTTCGGTCGGTGGTTGTTATATATTGCTTTGCTATCCAGATAATAACGGTGGAGAGAGAACAAGGAAGGAAATCAGTTTCTCTTAAAGCGATAGAGATTTGGATGGATGGTGGAGTAGGTAGGGAATCATTTGTGTAGCAGTTGGTTGTCGGATATCCGAGGGAGTCGGGAGCAGAGCATAAAACTGGAGCAAAAGCAAGAGGTCTAACGACTAGTAACGACTTCCTTCGTTCCGTCGTGCCTGAGTGAAAGATCAGAGGAAAACAAATCATGATGGTGTTTACTCTCCTCACCTGTCATCTCCATACGCACAACTCCATGCTACTCCTCAAATTACCTCTTTTGATCTTTCTATTCTGCCTTTCAAGCTACAAACTAACATTATGATTACTATACGTCTCTACATAAATAAGATCATTTATCCACTCAGCATTTCCTCACTCCTCTCTCATATCATCTCCAACAGAACCCAGAGACGAGAGATGTTCTGCTTCTACGGATACAAGTGGAACAACTGGCTCTTTCCAACCCTTGCATTGCCTTGCATTGCATTGCCTTCTCTATCAATAATTTCTACTATCTCACATCATCCCAGCCTCAATCAATGCATATCCGTATAAATACACTTTCCATTAGTCCTCGACTAATTCGCAAACCGCTAACATCTGCAAGGATTGCCGATAATAACCACTCTTTCCCTCCTAGCCAATAATTAGCAACTGATGGAAACGGAGTTATTATAACTCTTATTTAGTTAGTTTTAATTTTAAAGGCAACGTTTCTATTCTTTCTATAGGGAAAACTTACAAATTCATGGCTGCATCTTTTTAGATTGTTGAGCTAGGCCAATCTATAGCTATGATAATTACATTGTCATTTGGACTTGAATAATATTATTAAATATTTTATATTCAGATTTTTTCAAGCAATAGTTATATATCTTGCCCTGTTTTGGATGTGTGATATGTTGCAGCGACATACATAACTGAAAATTATTGATTAATACTAAGGTAGACTTAGTTTCTGTACCATGAGCACATTAAAAATTTATTCTAGTTACACAATCGTAAATTTATCTGATTTTTGAATCAATATTGGCACATCAAAACTTTGCATTTGATCTATGAATGAAGGAACATCAACCTCACTACATGTTATACTCAAAGCACATTTGTGCATCGTCAGATAAAATAATAATATGTGCCTAGATATGTATGTTGATTTTGTGATTCTCCATGGATTCATTTAATGGTCTAGTCTAGTTCGTCTAGTCTAGATTACAATGTTATTTATTTAAAGCCTTCGCTTCTCCATCATATCACTGTTTACCCTCAAATGAATAGAATGCTCCTCCACGTAAAGCATGTTGCTTTTAGTTTAACACAGTTGTTTTCTTTCCTTTTCTCTAATTTTAAACTGGACGCATCACTGATATTTATTTATGGCTCTACCCGTGACTGTGTGTAATCGTACTAGAATTTTAATAATAGTTGAAAACTAACCACGTACAGCTTGAACAGCCTAGTACATTCTAGTGGTATACATCTTTGATATGCAAAAAAGACTGATACTGATAATTAACGTTAGAAATGGCAGCAAAGAAAATTGTAGCATAATATGGTGTCGATAACATTAAGTCTGCTAGGATTCATTCATGATGTGGATGATAATTTATTGTAGGGAGTCATACTTGAATTATCAAATGTTGCTACTATACCTAGCTTACATGTATGCACACTTTTAGTATCATTTGCCAATCTTATAAATACTGCTAGGTAGATGTTCTATTGGTAGTTTTTTGCAAAACGGCAAATATTTTTAATGCTCAGGATATTTTGTTGAGTTTTAAATAGCATGGGAATCAGTTTTGGGAGCCTTTTTCAGCTTCCAAGAATATTTACATTGACATTATCAGATCATTATCAGAAAATTTTTAAATCTTATAATTTTCAGATCTGAAAATTTTGATCTTATAATTTTCAGATCTGAAATAATTATAAGATCTGATAATTGTAAGATCTGAAAATTATAAGATCTGATAATTATCAGATCAAAATTTTCAGATCTGATAATTATAAGATCAAAATTTTCAGATCTGATAATTATAAGATCTGATAATTATAAGATCTGATAATTATCAGATCTGAAAATTTTGTTGTGCGACCTACCTACATTTATTCTTTCCATTTAAGAATCTGCTGCTCACTTTGGATAGGGATTCATAAATATACATGAGAGCACTATGATTAGCATGAACTGTTATGAAATTATTTGTAGTCTGCATGTGTATGTCTTGTGATATTTATGGTGGTATTGCATCCTGTACGTCATGTTATGTATGATGCTGTTTGATCAAAGATTTGATGATTCTACTTGAAATTAAGCTGAGTAAGTAGTTGTATGTGTGCATGTAAGCTTCTGTAGCTTCTCTCTTTTCAGCAATTTCTCATCTAATTTTCTTGACAATGTGATGTTTTGATTGCATTTTGTCATCCCATTTCTCATTTTGCAACATTTGGGTTTTCTTATCCCTCATTCCTCATTCCCTGCATTTATTTCTCATTTTTATCCGACTCCGTATGTCTGTTTACTTGCTGCTTTTATCTCATCATATCATTTTTACATTCAATATGTTGCAAATGCATCACTTTCACACATGGAGGGTAAACGAACAAACAAATTCAAAATTGAATGGCTGCTACAATTCTGCATGCTTAGACACTTACCATTATAGACAGATGCACATAAAGCTTTATACATTTACTCTCAAAAAAATCCACACAATGCTTTCAACTTCACAAAACATATTCCTGGCATCATAAAATTCAGCTATTGCTAACTTGAGACATTTTCATCTTTAAGGTTTTGACATTTTAATTTGAACTTTCCACTGAGGATCTAACAAAAGCTCCCACAAAAAGTAAGAAACAACAATGACATCATAAAAAATACACATTACATTTTACATTATGCACAGCTAAATACATAGATAGATGCCATGAAAGTTGAAAAATGTCGAAGGTAAGAATCTGTTATGAATTATCAACAAAAAGATGATCAAGGATCTGATAAAGAAGTGGGACAACTGATAAGTAGTCTCATTCAAATCTTATTGCTTAGAATGTGTTTCGGGTGTAAGGAGCCATTCACAAATTGGCAATTTAGTGAGAAAGAGTGCATGGATGTTGACAGTAAGAAGCTGTTACAGTTTCATGATGTCATGTGGGATTGTGCGATAGGAGAATAATAAAAGGAGGATGATTAATGGGGAGTGTAAGTGTGTGAAATACAGGGCGGTGTGTGTTTTGTGTGACATTGCAGTGGTTGGAGACGCAGGACGCGGACTCGAAGCGAGAGATCCGTTCTCGGATGTACAAACTGCGGGAGGAGCGGCTGAAGGAGTACTACGGGCGAGAGGGGGTCATTGAGACGATCCTGAAGCCGAACGTGACGCTTGAGGGGAAAGAGGTGAGCAGTGTGGGCGTGAGCACGACGGTGATCGAGTCGCGGGACAGCCGGACGGCGGCTGTCACGGTGAGTGGTGAGCGGGACGTGGTCGTCATCTCCTCGTCGGGCGGCACGTTGGAGCTGGAGGAGGGCGGGGAGTGCGACAAGGACGAACCGATAAGAACCCGCATCACAAAGAAAGATCGTGCTCTGCAGTATAAAGAGATCAAAGGGAATCAGCGGATCACGTCCACCACCACGACGACCACAGTGACGAGCGTGGGGAAGGTGGTGCGGGAGGGCGAGGAGTCGGTCGCCGTCAGAAAGACGCTCTCCGTCACCGCCACTGCCAATGGCCTGTCCAATGACTCGAAAGGCAGTGCGACTACCAACAATATGATCACTAATGAAAATGGGGTACGGGAAAAACGGCGGGGAGGGTCTAGGGAGGCCACAAGCACTGTGACGACCACGACGGCGACACAAAGTGCGGGGCGAGTGTCGAAGAGCAACGTGAGCAGCAGTTCGGTGAGAAACAAAACGAGTTCGTTGGAAGAGCGGGAGAATAATATCAACAGTCGGAAGAGGAGCAGCGGGGAGGGGCGGAGGGGGCGGGTGGACGAGAGTCCGGTCCAGACGAAAAGAATTACGAGTCCTGCCAAGGGATCCAAAGTCACATCCAAGGACTCATTCAATAAATCTGAGAAGGAGACGAAGGGCGGGCCGAGTAAGGCGTCCAAGACAGATGCGGAGGGCATAAATCCCACTTCGAACTCCGCAGTCGTTTGTACAGAGGAGGCGGAAGAGTCCGCTTTCCGGGCGACGACCAGAGCCAGCAAAACTTCAATCACCGCAAATGCGACTAACGGCTACTCCTCCAAAGACAAAACTGGTGGCTCTGCCAATAAATCACGCGAGTCCAGTCCCAAGTCTCGTCTGCCCACCCGGGCGGGCAGTCAGCCACCGAAAGACAAAGAAGCCGAGACGAAATCTTCGACGACAAGTCGGGGGAGGGCGGGAGCCGGTAACTCCACCGCCAAAGTCAACGACGAGCCGGAGAAAGTTAAAGCAGAGCAGTCGATAATTAGAGAGCTGGACATCCTGGACAACTTTTTGTCTCAGAGGAGCACATCGATCGACGAAGGGCCGGTCGTGCGGGAGGAATCCGCCACTGTGGCAGCCACTGTCGCCAAACTGAACGGAACGGCGGCGGTTGAGAAAGAGATTGGCTTAGACGTGATGGAAATTGGAGTGGAGCCCCCGTTCACGAAGACGGCCTACAAATACAACTGTCCTGGAGATGATGAGCATGACGGAGATGCAGATCATCATCATCATCCGCGTCGTCCAAACAACGACAGGAATGCCAATGAGAAGAAAAAGTCCCAACTGTCGCCGACGAAAGACGGGAAGGGGAATTTCGAAGATGAGATCATCACGGAGAGCGTGCCCGAGCCGGAGAAAGGGAAAAGGAGTCGGGCGAATCCCGGAAATTCAACCACTACCACAAAGCCCACCACCACCAGAAATAGTCGCACTAGCAATAACGCCACTTCTACCACGAGCCGAGTTCGGGGAGAGAGAGACACGTCCACGACTGCCACTTCCAAGAGCAGTGCCACGGAACCAAATGCTCCCGACAGCCGCGAGAGCCGGGCGAATCAAAGGCGAAAGCCGACAACAACTCAACTCTCATCAAAAATCAACGTCGAGATTGAGGAGCCGAAAATTAAAGCGACTGAATTTAAAGTGACAGAAACGCAGAGTAAACAGCAGAAATACGAAGCGGATATCTTGAGCAGACCCAGCGTGTTCGAGAAGAGGAAAGCGAAACCCGAGCCTAACCCCCGCATCCGAAAAAGTTCCGACTCGTCTCCCGAGAGAGTCTCCACCGAGACGAAAAGACAAACTTCCTCGCCCAGACTCCCAAGGAAAGAGAAAGCCGAGAGCAGAGAGATCACGGAAAATGATCTCTCCACAGATAATCATCGTGATGAGCGGGATGAAGATGATGATGATCCTCTTAAGCCTCAGAAAAGATTTGAGAGTCGTGGCAAAGGTCTTGAGAGTCCGGGTGCCGTCCTCAAAGCCAAAAGTCTGTTTGAAACGAAAGCCCAGGAGGCGGCTACTGACCGGAGCTCGGCGGATTTCGACAGCTCCCTCACTGCTAGGGCCAGTTTCAAGGTGTCGAAAAAGGCGGCCTTGTTTGAAGCAAGGTCACGCGGTGAGCGAGTTAGTGTCTCCTCTGAGTCCTCCCTCTGCCATCCTCTCGACGATAAAGAACTCCTAGACGAAAAAGATGCCGTGCAAAGCACGAACGTTGAAAGTCGCGAAAATAAAAGTAGAGTGGAGGAATCTGTTTTCGCAACGGAAGTAGTAGCTACGACGAAGGCTGAAATATCCAACACAACAATTTCGAAGAGGAGACAGTCCCGTGAGAAGATTCTCAGAGATGAGGTGAGTAAACAGACTGCCGCTGAAAAACGCACAGCTGCTGCTGAGACTGCAAGGAAGGAGAGAATTAGCAATAAAACTGCTACCCGGCCAGAAATCAGTAGAAGTGATAATACCCCTCCTACTAAAACCGAAAAGACAGAAACTCCGAAAGCTGAAATTCCAAAAACAGAAAATCCGAAAGCAGAAATTCCAAAAACCGAAAATCCGAAAACTGTCACAGCACGAAAGACAAGTAGAAAATTAGAGGTGAAGGCAGAAGGGGAGGGAGCAACATCCACCAGACAAGAGCGCGTTAAGAGTTCAGAGTCGAGGACGGAAAATAAAAGAGAGTCTCCAGCACCCAGCAGTAAAACGAAAACAAGCGCCGTAGCTCCAGTGAGTCCTGTTGCTGCTACTACGGCGACTACGGTTGTTACCACTACAACAACAGCATCGTCAATAGCCACGAACAAAGTGGCAAGTAGCGCCACAGCAACGACGGAGGTAAATATTGTCGAGTCGATTGAAAGCGTTGAAGAGCTGGAGACGCTTCTAGACAAAGCGACTGATTATGATGAGCGGAGTAAAATCCGAGCTCGGATTAGGATACTGAAGAGGAAATGCAATTTGGACAAGGAGAAGGAGAAGGAAACAAAAGTGAATAGGAGTGACCAATCGCCAGCGAGGAAAAAGTCCCCCACTGGGAAAACTTCAACTGATGACAAAAGCACTGCTGAGAAAAAGGGATACGAGGGACGCAAGTCTTCCGGAGAAATTCCTCCCAACAAAGTTACGAGCAGAAAAAAATCCCGGGAAATAAGTGAAAGCACTAAAGTGGTTTCTAAAGCGGACGAGTGCATTGTACGACGACGAAGCTCTTCTTCTAACATGGCCAAAGTGACTCCTACTCCTAACGACAATAAGACAGAGAAAATAGCTAGGAAAAATTCAAGAGATAAAGATTCAACTAATGAATGCTCATCTCCGAGAAGGAATTCGCAGGAAACAACAGAGACTGGGAAACGCTGTTACAAAGGCAAAGAGAATCAAACTACGGAAGAGAAAAATGCAACAGTAATGGCTTCTGCGGTGGAAGATGCATCGAGTACGACTGCTACGACTAATAGGCGGGTATCCAGCAGGAAAAACTCGGCTGAGACAAACGAATTACTTTCCACGAGAAAGTATAGTCGTGAACGAAGGGGAAGCGCTGACGAGGAAAATATTCGCAATGAATCCAAGAAAGGGATTCTGTCCCGGGAAAATTCACGAGACAAGGGCATTCAACCCAAGTCCAGTGCTACAGGTAAAATTGAGACGACGATCACAAAGAAAAGCAACGAGGTCCGGAATCTGCGAGAATCGAATAGCATTGAATCTTCATCCGTCTCCACATCTAAGAAACAAGTGAGTTCGAGAACGAGTGAAGTTATTTCTACGAGCCGCAAAGCCTCCCGTGACTCTTCCCCTCCGAAAATCTTAAATTCAGTCCCCGAAAATTCAACAGCGACCCAAGAAATAATTATCAGCAAAGAGAGCGAGGAATTAATTTCATCTCGTGGTCAATCTCCGGTGAGAAAGCGTGACAGTGTTTCCCCTCAAAGATCATCAATTCCACTGTCCACTCGGAGATACTCAAGAGATTCATGCTCACCTCCTAAAAGTCCCGGTCCGGATATTGGCATTGTAGAAGAGCCAATGGATTCGGAGAGTGAAAATAAAAGGCCTGAAATAATTCTGCCAGAGGAGGAGACGTTGGTTCACGTCGAAGAAATAAAAGAGTCTGTAATTCAAGAAAAAGTGGTAACTCCTGCAGCTGCTATCCCCGCAGCATCCAAAACGAAAAAGTCGTCATCACGAAAGAATTCTGAAGAATTATTTGGAACGTCGAATTCCCGACGCGGATCTACAGAGCAAACTAAGGGAATTTCCCGGAAAAAGTCGACAGAAGAGCCGACGTCTCCAAGTGGGACGTCGGGAGGGAAAAGGAATTCCTACTCCCGCAAAAGCTCATCAAAGGAACTGAAAACAGCCGTATCTGCAACTGAGGAGAAGAGCACAGTCGATTCAGTTTTAACGAAAGGGGAAGAATCATCCAGCCCGACGACTCGCAGTGGCGGGAAAGGGAGAGAGGGCGACAGCAAAGAGCGTGAGCGGAGTCGCGAGAGCGGCAGTCAGTCTCGGCGGCAGAGCAATGCGGAAAATAAAAGCGTCTCGTCCACGGCAACAACAGTCGCCCACACGCCCACGCCCACGAAAGTAAGTGGGAGCAGCACGACGTCCACTCGGCGGAACTTTGGATCCTCCTCAACGACAACGAGCACGACTCATTCGAGCAGCACTCGGAATTCAGGGGCGACGAAAGTGCAGGGCCCTGACACGGTGACCTCCAGCTACGGCGTGGGCCCCACTGACGACGACGGCCAGCCTTTGTTCGGACTGAGAGCTTTAAGGAAGATCAAACAGGTGCAAGAGCAAATGGCGTCGGAGAAGACAGCGGCTGAGACGCCGAGTCCTAGCCATGCGGAAGAGGAGCGGAAGGCGAGCGTGAGGTCGAACGACATGTACGGACTGCGAGCTCTGAAGAAAGGCAGCTCCGGCTCCGGCGCCCGCCCCTTCTCCTCCTCCTCGCCCGCCAATTCGTCTCCAGAGCGCTCCTTGCGGGACAAGAACTCCTCTTCCCCCACGAAAGAGATGCCCGACGTCCTGACGAAGAACAGCGGCGGAGTGGTGGAGAGCCAGGACGACAAGTACACGTCATCCTCCCCGAAGTCGATCCTGAAGAAAACTTCGTCGTTCACGAGCAACAAGAGCGAGTCGAAGACTGACGTGGATGCAGTGGGACTGTCCACCTCCTCCACGAACATCGCCAGCATGACGACCTCCACGTCGGCCGTCGCAGAGACGGTCTCCTCCTCCTTCTCCTCCTCCTCCGTCACTTCGGCCCACGTGTCCAGGACCGTCACCTCGTCCTCCTCCTCCACGTCCGTGCTCGGGAAGTCGAAGGAGGACTGGCTGCGGAAGTCCAAGTCTCCAGAGCCGAGCTCCGCGTCTTCCTTGTCCCTCACGGGCTCCCTGTCCAGAGGAAAAGTAGGGCGCTCCTCCGTCAGAGAGATGTCCAAGAGATTTGAAGGCCCGTCCAGTCTCGAGAGTGACGGCTCCGCTAAAAATGGAAATCCACTCCTTCCCGAATTGGTCTCGTTGGAGAACAGCGCCAACTCGACGGTGGCAGTTGCTGCCCGCAAGACAATCCACGTCTACTCCGAAACTAATAAGAGCCGAGACAGTGATGAGCTGGATGACAGCTTCCCTGATGACCCATCCAAGAGCATGACAAAGACAACGGTCGTCACCAGCGCCACGCGCAGCTTCCTCACCGATCGCACGCCCGTCAAGGACTTGACGGATGTCATGCAGCGGATGAAGGCAGACACGGACGAGGGCATCGGACACGACAACGAAGACTCCGACTTGAGCCTCCTCAATAAATTCATCGGAGCTCAGATCATCATGCAGGCAGTAGAACCCATGCTCCTCACCACTACTAAGGTAACTACCTATCTATCACTTTTATACACAATCATCTTCATTCACACACACTCACATTTCCAGTAGGATTAACAAAATTCTCAATAAACCATGCCATATCATTCCATTCATTTTGCACAACAGAATAACTCTGTTCTTTCGCAGAATGCTAAAATTCAGAAGCAACGCATGTTATATTTACATTTCTAATACTTAATGGTGATAAATTATAGTTTTCTTCCGTCTGACTTTTGAAACATTCATGCAAAATGTGCACAGTAGTTTGAAAAAGAAAAAAATAGA
Organism: Tomocerus nigrus; assembly: GCA_019776505.1. Classification (NCBI taxonomy): domain Eukaryota; kingdom Metazoa; phylum Arthropoda; class Collembola; order Entomobryomorpha; family Tomoceridae; genus Tomocerus; species Tomocerus nigrus. The sequence continues at coordinate 34,645 of JABASI010000105.1, read as the reverse complement.
ATGAAGTTTCAAAGATACTCAGACAGTAGTACTTTGTGTGCCTAGTTATGATTCATATTTTATTTTTTCTTTCCGTTTTTCAGTATAAGAATAGAAATCTTATTTTAGTTAGTTTATCTTCTATTCCCCACGGGCTATGACTTGTGTTATTACAATGCTCTTGTCTAATATGAATGATTATGAGTTAAGAGAATACGACAGCTTGTCCCGCTGTTCTAGTTGTAAAAGTTTGTGAGTGCGGGGCTTGAGAAAAAGCACATTAGGCTAGGACTGCATCTCGCTCCACTCCGCACTCTCACGCACAACAATAATAATATTGTATAGATAGATGTAGTGAAGTGAACTTGATATTAAATATAGTTCCACTCCGTTATTTTTACACTTGCCAAGTGTAGCATGCGAAAAAATGGATCCTATATACTTTCGTCCTGGCTATTTTTATACTTCACCTGTCTATAAAAACCGAGCTAATTTCAAAGCAACCACAACTAACGCAACGCAACGGTGTGTTGTGACTTTTGTGAGTATACTAGCTACATTTGTTATAGTCGCCGAGGATATAAACATGAATGAATCTAATGTTGAATGTGTCGCTGATGATGATCGTGTGTGCGTTTTGTATTAGTTGTAGCCTAGATTTGAATGATGCTTCCCTCGTGTCACATCAGAAAACTTCGGCCTTCTTCTAGTCGTTTGCCCATGAGAAATGAGATATTACGGTCTAATGATAATAACATGCATAGAAAATTTTGGCAAGAGCAAATATCTCTGTTGGCCCTCTTTCTGCTTCAGTGCCATGCCTTCTCTCTCGCAAATAAATATCACCGACTTTACAGACTTAGCAGCCACAGCTATGAAACAACAAAATTCTACCTTATAATTGCCATTTGTGTTTTGACCTTATTTTATAATTAACTAATATCCTAGTTAATAGTTAGAAATCCCACGTACAGAAGATAATTGCTAAACCGAAGCAATAACTTCCCCAAGTTCTTCCTTGCGCCGTTACTATCAACTTTTCCCAATGCATCCCTTCTGGAACAGTCACACCTAAAATATTTATTGCGATATTGCGGTACCTACACATCCTTCTACAACAGTTCATTAATTGAGTTCATGAAAACATTTTCCAATTTACTTTAGCCATGCAATAAGGTTTCAGTTATGTTCTCAGGGTTACCAGCTATACTTAAATGACAACGCACGATTCCTACTTAAATGTAATTGATACTTAACACATTTATCTAGAAATATTTCAAAACGCTAAAATCATATTTAAATTTAATTGAATCATTCGAGTGATGCTAAACTGCACAAGGGCTGGAGAAAAACCACAACAACCAAAAGAAATCTTTAATACCTAAATCGAAAATAATTGCCAAATAGGTTGCAAATATAAAGAGAAAATTTCTAAGTTCGATTTTGGAAATTATAATCACCAACTTAATTTAAAAGTCAATGAATGAGTTTGAGTTTAAAAAACATAATAAATAGCCATTTACTTAATTGCTTCATTTTCAATTACAACTTTTCCCTGTCAGAGTGCACACACATTTACAGGGCTTACAACATGCAAAGTAAGATAACGCATCTTGAACATTAATTCTCAACTGTAACAACTGGTAACCCTGATTATATTTGAAATCTTACATCTGTTATATCAGTACTCGTACACGGATTTTACAGGAAAAGTTGCAAAAATATTTCAGACTCTGTGCTGAAGTTCGCTGCTCTTATTGTTGGTACCTATGCAATATGCAATGATGGATACTTGTGAAAAACGTGCACTTAAACTTAAGGTTAGGGCAGCAAAAGTTAAACTGATTTTCTTCAGTCAGTTTTTCGTACATTTCAACTAATTATCCTGGGTAGATATTAGTAGCGAGTAGGTATACTATATATCTTTTAATTAGGTATTACTGTTTAAAAAATTGCTTACATGTATTAGCTCCTTTTGAATTTGTACATCTTCAAATTAATAAGTTTCATACATGTACACAAATCATAAGTTACAAATTAATTTTTTTCATAGCTGCTGTATATAGTTAAATAGTAGGTAGTATCATTTCACATTTACAAAGAAAAGTTTTTGAACAAAATTTTCTGTCTAAAAAAGTTTTAATGAGCCAATTATATTTTCTGTAGCTAATAATATAGCGAGTATAATATAAACTCTTTTACGAAGCAAGTAAGTATATAGGAGTGAGTAGATATTCCGCAGTAAGGGATTTGCGTATGCAAATTAGCAAAGATTCTTGTGCTAAATGTGTTTCCGAGTAAAAGTGCGCATCGGCCTGCAAATAAATACGTATTAAATATATCAGTGAGGAATAAATTATGTAAAGTATGTTGCATAGGTATGTGTTAGCTATTAAATGGCATTGGCATTAATGAAGGAAATAATTCATAGATAGAAAACATAATAATAATATAATAGAGTAAATAGTATAGAGTAGGGAAGGAGTCTAGAGATATTCTAGTAGAGTTGATAGAGCCAGTTGTTTGCGTAACCTTAAATGGTGTTACATATGCTAAGAAAAAAGCTAACCAGGAAAACTGGGAGAGGGAAAAGGGAAGAAGAGAGTGTAATGCCCTTTTTGGAGATGAGGGACATGTAACAGAAGAGGCGAGATAGGACGGGCATCTCTCTCTCTCTCTGTTCGCAATTGTTTGGCCCTACTTCACTCCTGCCTTTTCCTTTCTGCTAATACAGACAGGAGCATTAGCAATTCGGATTAGAAGTTCATTTGAAAAAGCAGAATTGACTTTCTAACTTTGGACGAGGATTAGTTTATAATGGGATGGCATGGCTAGGCATATACTTAACTATCTCCTTGGCTCACTCTACGGAGGAAATGAATGTGTTGAAGATGAGAGAGGGAAGAGAGGCAGGAAAGTTGAATGAATCGCAATTCAAGGGTGTTGTCAAGTGCTTCCTTTAAATGCACTCACTTCATTGCTATTTCCGAGTTTGATTTGAAACGTGCAATAAAAGTCACGCAGAGACTAGAAACTGCCGTCTATGTAATGTTAATTGTGTTAACATTCAGCTATAAATACAGATACAATTACACATGCATTCTAGACAATAGGAACAGGGGTGGTTGCTTGCAAGAGCAAAATACTCAGACGTCTCTTTTGTTGATATTATTATAGAGCAATAGTATATACTAAGATATTTAGATAGATATATAAAGATGCTAACGACGAAAAAGAAGAAGAATTCTTGTCAGCCAAATACTATTATCTCTCACACACTGCAGATAACTAGGCACTTTAAACTTCGCATGCTGCTGAAGAAGAAAGGCTTTTAACTTGAGACGGAGATGTTTGTGGGGAAGCTAGAAATAATTTGCGCACTTGGAAATGTGTACGCATGGAATGGAAGAAACTGCAGAAAGATCGTCGGAGCAATTTATAGTGATAATAGGTCAATGATCATCTTGTAAAATAATGAAGAGCAAGGAGCGTATCCTTTTTCTCCTATATCATCCATCCTGACTCCTCACTGTTTTTATTTACAGAAAATTTATACAGCATGCATTAATGTATTTACATATAGCTACCTATGTACATACATGTGTATGCATCACAGAGAGCCAACTAAGCGTTTTTTCCCATCAAATGACGTGAAGGTAAGCAGACGCTAATTCTACAAACATACAAAAGACACTGATGATCTCTATATAAGTAGTAGTCGTCTCTATAGGTATAGAATAATTGTTGAATTGAAATTGATAATCATAATGAAAGTATATCTAGGGTGTCTGTGTCTGTCGTATGCAAATATTCGATGCAGACTGTTTAGCAATGGAATGGACAGGAGGAGTAGACGTTGTGATAAAGACACAGATGTGAAAGTGTAAAGATTAATGTCTTTTGAAGGCAGTATAGCATAGGAGCGTGCTCACAACAGACAGATAAGCCACACATTATGTATAGGTAAGGCTGACTGTGACGACTTCTATCTTTGGCATACTATAGCGTGGACTCCTCTAGACTGTTTCGCTTCTATGATTACTAAGAAACTAGGATATGTACATCTTTCCACTTTAAGGTGCGTGACTAAGTTAAAAATACGATGGCTAGATATGTGTATGCGCATTAGAGAGTGCTCAAATGCAAATAAATGTACAGAGTGATTGAAAAGGTAGAGCAATGCATAAAAGTTGTATTTTTATTAGTAGAATGAGAGTGGAGACAGTTCATCATCAGTCAGAAACCAGAGAGACAGAGGAAAGAAAGAAAGAGAAGAGGCTAAGTAGAATCTTCTTTCTAGCTGGCGTGGCAAAAAGCAATAATGAATATCATGTTATATTATTGGTGTGTACGGATGGATGCGGATGATGCATGATCATCAGAGAGGACAGGAAGAAGAAGAGACAGAGAGAGAGAGAGAGACAGTAGTGAAAGAGAAGATCTCGTACCTATTTACGTTATTTAAATAAATGTGTAAGACTGGAAGTGGATAACGGTGGTGGGTATGAGTCGTGGCTGCTATAGGCGACTGTTCCGTTAGGAGGTGAAGGAAAGGAAAAGACGGATGTGGAAATAGAGAGCCAGTCAGCCAGAGAGTTTCAGAAGAGATAAACAGAGAAGAGGAAGAAGAAGAAGAAGAAGAAGAAGAAGAGTGAGATGGAGTGAGAGATCCCCAGTTTTGGTAACTGAAAATAGTCAAGTCAAAGAGTGTCGGGTGCAAAAAGTGTTGCTCCCTTCTGCAGCGCTATTTTTGGGCAAAGAGTACTTTTCTTAGAACAGTTGCAAGTTGGGACGCAACGGTCGGAACTGTTAGAGCCGGCACGGCACTACTTTTCGCACCTAAACCGAGTTAAATAAGAAAGTCAAGTGAAGGAGTCTGTCTCTCTCTGTTCTCCTTCGTTCTTCTATCTTCGTCCGTTCTATGTAAATAGTCGAATCTGTGTGTGTTGGCTATGAGAGTTGAGAGAGTTGAGACTGAGCGTGGTGCGAGTGCAGCAGGAGCAGATCTGCTGAGAAATGTTCTTTACCATCCTCCTCTGTGTCTACCTCCTCCTAGTCACTCTCTATCTTTGCACTGTGTCTGCTGGAAGTGCAGAAGGAGACTCAGTGGAGGTACATCTCTCTCTACTTACCTAACTAACACATTTAGATATTTACATCCTTCTCGCTCTCTATCTATATCCATGCCGAACAAGAAGAGTCTCTCTCTCTTTGACATTTTGTATAGGGATCCGAATTACTACTACACCTCCCGATTATATTACTAGAATGCCATAGCCATGCACCTCTACATAAATACACACATTCATGTACGCATATTATTAGCCACTAATAATAGCCGGAATATGCTCTAGAAAGTCAGTCTTAGTGAATGTGAGTGAAATCTGGATGTTATTCCAAAAGTGCAGAGATAGCAACATAAAGTATGGACAGAAATGGCATTTCCACTCTTAAAGCTGCTTGCCCTATGTTTCTATCTATTTTTCTTTATGGAGTGGGGCAGGATGCAGGATGGGATGGGAAGAACAGAGGAGTGTGACTATGGCTGACTCCATATCAGCATATATTTAATATATGAATATTATATATCTATCTACATGAGAGAGAGAGATAGGAATTGCTGTAAATAGTAAGTCAAAGGTTGTGTCGGGAAAAAGAGGGATCCTTAGTTTCTGACGGAGTGAGAGTTGTTCTTTCTGTCTGTGAGAGTTGTCAAGAGGTGATGAGCAGACTGCGTAGCATCTTTCTCTTGAATTTTTGGGATTCTGTTGGTTGGAGTGGAGCTGGACCAACAAGTCTATAGTCTTCGCTCCCTCACTCAGTCAGAGCAGAGCAGAAAAGTTTATTCTCTGCCAATTTGGTCTAACTGCCACCATTAGTCCTTCCTCGTCCCTATCCATGCTCAGCTAACGGATTACAAATAAATAGCTAGCTATTCTTCCTTGGCTCATTCTCTCATCTTCTCTCCGACCCACCGGGTAAACACAATTATAGGTATTATCCCTAATTCTCTATCATATGTACATACAAATAACACATACTTACTTAACTACATATATGCTACATATATGGCACGAGTGCAACTAGTATCCAATATATAGCTATCTGTATATCCATCTATATTCTATATATCTATTTCGTATAATATAGTTAGAGAAGAGAATAATGTTGAAGTAGTATACACTGTATATATATTTATAGGAGTGTGACTAGTTTTAGTGGCTCTGGGAGTAGAATAAGGACATTGCATTGATTGGCAGTAACTTTTTTATTTCTATGTGTAGTTAGTTGGTGCTAGAATAGACTGCCTTGGAATCTGTAGGCAGGAAGTGCAGATTAGTCTTCGAATTTCATAACTCTCCTCAGTTTTCAATTAGCTCTGTCCTAGCCGCTTTGCATCCATTTCTTTTGGCTAATTCCGACTGTCAGCCAAGCGGGGATTAGTACTCGAAAGTAGTAAAAAGATAGCGAAACGAAAAATCAGTCAAGTTAAACGGGAAAAGTTGTGGAAGGAGAAGAGACGTGACAGGACAGGTAATAGCTTCACACACTCACACACGTTACATACTTTTGTCTCTTTATTTTATTTGGTGTACTCATATACAACATCATTATAGCGACCAGCATCCTCTTAAAAAAGACCAGTGGGAAAGGCTAAAATTGGAGGGATGTTATTGTGAGTTGGGTGGACTGCTGTTGCGGATTCCGTTTTGTCTGGCTCGGATTTGGATGTGTTGGTGTCTTTCAGTGACTAAATAGATTTGCAATAGTTTCTGACTTTTTAAGAGATGCTTATTTATTTCCTAAGTGAATATATGTGCACTTACATATATCATAGGGACGACACTTGCTGTCACTCAGAGAAAGGATATTATTACCGTAGAGGAGAGAGATAAAGTATAGAGAGGGAGAGAGGTAGTTGTTTGGCTCTCACCGACAACACCAGCAGCACAGCACAATAAACGAAAAGTACATGTCGACTTCAGTTGTGCTGTGCATTCGACTGACTTACTTGAAAACTTCTCTTGTGCATCATTTCCCCGTGCTCCGAGAAGACAACTTTTATTGTGTCGTCATTTTCTCGTTTGTTGACTGTGCACTTTCGTTTAATAGAGCAAGGAGCATCTTTTACACACAACACAATAGTACATACATCTACAATAGATCCAAGTCAAGAGCGAAACCGGGCACTCTACATCATCATAAATATCTCTCGCTCTCGCTCTCTCTTTCTATGCACTTATTTTTAGTTATAGGAAATTTATGTCCTTTTCACTGTCTGTTTGTCCGTTCCGTCTTTTTTGACTTCAACTCCCTCCAACCAACTCACACAATAGCGAGCGACTACCAACTTAGACTCGAATACACGTACTTAAATTCACATCTGCCGAAAAATTTTTTAAACCTCTTTTTCTGTTCATAAAGGTGAGCATGTCTCAAAGTCTCTGCATTAATGGGGTGGACGTCGGACAAGAGACGGATGCTAACAAGCTCAAACAATTGGTAAGTCACACTTTTCATCCCTTGCATATTTATTCTCACATTCATATCCCTACAAGTGACATCATTTTTCAATTTTGTCACAACTCTTTTCCTCTTAAAAAGCAACAGGTTAGCACGTGCCATAATTACACGAATTCCAATCTCCAAATCTTACAAAAAGATTTTTTTTAAAACAGCTAAACGGGAAATTGCTACCGTTATTTTCAGTGTTGATATTTTTGTTAATTTGCAATAATAATTTTCCGCATTCTCTCTCGTCATAAAGAGAGGAATATGTTCCTACCGGCGAAGGTAGCCAAGAGACGGGTGGAAACAAATGTAAAAGTATTGCTTCATTCTTTCCTATCTAACATTTAAAGGTTATTTTTATTTCGATCATTAGAATAAAAACAAACCATTCTTCTCCCACACTTTAAAATAAATCCTCTTTCCCTTAAATTTAATGGTGTTAATTGTCGACGATTCCAAGAAAGATAATTTTTTTAATCACTTTCCCGACTATTTATAAATATTTTATCGAAAAAATTCAACGGGTTTTGGCAGGGAACAAAATCCAAACAAAACTTGGGCTTTGATTGCCTAACAGACATATTCTGTTAGTGCCAGAGATCCCTAGAACGTTGTAATATGCTTATATGTATTTGTGTAGGAAAATAACTTTGTTGTCTATTTCTGCCATGTTATTTTTGTGTTGACCAAACAAGCAAGAAAACGAAAGAGAAATCCCCTCGCATGTCGCATTCAACACTGTAACATTCTTGGGAAAGATTAAAAGAAACGCAAATATGCGCCAACGTTTTTGTGTAACAACGCACGCTTGATGATTTACATACGACGGAGTTCCTTTTACTAAGAAAACATTATAAGAAAAGTAGTCAGAGTGCAGGCGTTCAATGTAATTTCATTAGAAACAGATTTCGGATTTGCATATCTGCAACTAGTTTTACACGAATTACTTTGTGCATTTAATGCTTACAGTAGCACCATACTCATTAATTTATATTTAACTATCCTCACAATCCCCAGTAACTTATTATTTCCAATAGAACCAAAAAATCCTTTGCACCTTTATAATATAAAGCTAAAAAGCGTAAATTACTTACAGACATATCATATATACATTGAGTAGAGCCTTTTATATTATTGACATGAATTTTCTTTCTGTCCATAGTAATTATATTTAGTATTTTTGTAGGTAGGAGAAGGCACATGGTTTAAATTTGAAATAGAGAGTGTAAAGATTGTAGAATGGAGGTTAGTAGTCGCTCGGTATGCTAAAATATAAATAAAATCATAATGAGTAGGATACTAATACTAATACTAGTGGGTAATTATTTAAGGTGCACCTATTTCTGGCAATGACGCATATAGCGAGATATACCTTATAGAGAGGCAGAGTGAAATGAGAGGAAGAAGATATAATATTATGAGGGATAGAAATCCATGGTAAACATAATAAATATAAGTGTTAAGAAAAGAAGTAGGTAGGTACTAGGTAAAACGGGAGCTAAATATCCTCGTTCACAGTGTTGGCAAATTATTGTGCTGAATCTGTTTTCGCACGGCTGTGACTGCGACACTATTTCTGCAAAGAAATGATGTGTTATTATTATAGTTGAACGTAAAACGTAGTGAGCTCTGAGAAGATGTTTTAAAAAGAAGACTTACAAGTATACACAGTAGTTGAGCCCTATAGGAAATAATAAAAGAAAGGCTTAGAGAGGAGAAGAATAGATAATGTAGCTTGTCGTGTATGCATTAGTAGTACATATTTACTTAGGATAAAAAGGGAAGAAGAATGAATACCTATCGGTTATTTACTCGGCATCTATCTATCTATCTATCTAGCCGCCTATATAATATCTGGGAATAGAGCTACGTCTTCGTCGGTTGTGGTATTGTGATGGAGGCATATAGGGAAAAGACGTGTTTCTGAGCCAAAAGACACCCGCCTACTCACTCACATTACAGAAGATCTTTTTAGAGAACGTTCCTTCCTCTCTCTCTCACTCACTTCCCTACTATAACACTTCGTAGCATTTAGCTATGCAGAAAGAGAGAGAGAGAGAGAGAACTCCATTATGACTTTCCTCCTCAGAATATCTGCCTACTTATAATAATATTCACATCTAACGAAGCTCACGTCTTCTTCGAGCTATTCAACTCTGAAAGAGTCAACTAACTACTTACTTAGACTACTTATAGATAGAATAGCCTCGTAGATTCGTTTCGTAGACTGTTATATCTGTAGGAAGGTAGGCACGTAAATATATTCATAGGAGAAAGATGTAAGTAAAACTAGCCCATTTCCCTCCTTCCTTTTGGCTATCTTCATTGCACAATAATATTATCAGCAGCTACAGTCTCACTCAGTTTCTTGTTTTTCATCCCGTTGCTTACGTTGTTTGTGTCTCTCCTCCGAACCGTTTCACCTTCCCGCATCCAAAAATATTCAACATCATTTCTATGCGAGGTAGAAACAGATTCTACCCAATTCCATCTATTCCGAGTGAATATTAATTTTCTCACATAGCTAGTTACAACTCAACACTCTCTTATTTATTTATCTCCCTATAGACATTTCATTTTTCTGTCAATACGACCATCATCATAATATCAGTTCAATGTCTGCTCTCTTTCTATATAGAACTACTATTATAATATACTTACTACTACTACTACTACAATAATAATGTGACTATTTCCCAATCAATATTAAATTCTACTATGGATATCTTCTGGATGAGATCAGCATTAAGTCTTGTATCTTCAGCAGTTAGTGCCTGTGCATGTTCAGTATTATAATATTATAATAGTGAGCTGACCTTGTGTTGACTCTTCCAGAAACTTTGGTTTTATTAGTTCGTAAAAAGGAAAAATCCAAAGATTTTGTCCTTTACATGACCAAGTCTCCTACAGAGAGAGAGAGAATAGTAAAATTAGAATTCATCCAGAAGAAGGGGAAATACTAAAGTTGCCTTAAGAAATTAGCCCGTAGTAGATATGTACACGTCTGATATTTGATTGAGTGAGCAAATGATATGACTTAAGATTTTTATTGCTTTCTCTCTTTAGTTGGATGAGTGTGAAGGAGAAGAGGAGCGTGGGATTATTCAGAATCGACTCAAGTCACTTGGTAAGAACATGAATTCTCTTGTCTTTGATTTTATGATGTGCATAAATTAGCTCGCTGACTGGCCCATTCCTTTCAATATTTTACACAGCAAATGCTAAAACCTTCACCTTATTCATAGTTTAAGTGTTCTAGTGATTAGAGATTAGAGAAAAACCAATAAAATCTCGCAATCAGCCAAAGAAAGCCATAACCAGTGACCTTTCAAGTTTAAAGTGAACATACCTACAGCCCTTTTAATCTTCTCATCCTAAACTCTAGAACTATATCCATCCATCCTTGCTCATTTCTCCCAAAATCATTCTGTTATTGGTGATGGATGTGAAACTCTGACTAATTTATTCCCAGCTCTCTATCTTCTAATACAGAAATTATATATGTACATCACTTTTTAGCTAGACTTGTTATTACAAGTATACGTGGCACGGCGATTGCTGTGTAACTTTATCTGTTGATTTTGTGTTGGTGTGGGATGTGCGCCCATAAGAAAGGAAAACAACTGAACCCAGTTCTGTCTATGTCTCTAGGACAAATATTCAATGTTAAATATACGCTTTTCCCTCATCCAACCAGCCGCAATGCCATCCATTCACTCAGGCCTAACAAATAATTACACAGAAAATATTATTGAGGATCCCAGTAAATAGCGAGGATGCTAAGTGGGAGATATTTGATAGCTTATATCGAATCATGTCTTGACGTTCATAATGGAAAATTCTTGCCTGAGATAAATGGACTTCTCTATTTCTTTTATATGCAAAATAATTTTGCTTATCGCCAGTTCCTTGCTCTCCTCATACGTGAATGATGGCAGAAAGAGCTCTCTAGAGAAGTGCCTGGCTGCCTATGCACCACCGTTGAGCGTGTTAGTCGATTAGTTTCATTCAGATGCTAATCTCCGGCCTTTTCCCAACCATCCAGTCACTTCTATTCAAAGTTGAGCAGAAGGAACGTGAACTGCAGTCAGAGTCATTCTAAGTGCCATAAGTGGTCTCATTTAGACTAATGTGGAGAAAAACGTTCCTAACCTTAACCATTATAGTCCTTCCCACTTGGGATATCACTCTCAACCACTTCATCTTTTCTACTCTCCTTTTAATTTATCTCTCGCTCAGGGAATCTTCATTCATATTTCATTATGCAACTTATTTGTCTGCATAATTAATACAAATTATTTAAACAGAATTTTTTAAATTGACAGCCAAATATATTGTTTTAAGAATAAAACATGCAAAACGTCGAAGATTTAAAACAAATGTTTCTAAATCAATGACCAATGTATTCATTTCAAGTTTATCGTGCACTGTGAGTTTTTATACGACATATTAACCATTAGTTATCTCATTAGCAGCATGTAGTTGTACGAGGACGCAAAGGAAGCAATGAAAGTAGGTAGTTAGTATCACTTGTGCTCCATGTCCCTAATTGGCAAATGGCATTATGAACACGATGGACTTTTTTGGATATTCAAATTGTAAATGGAAATGTGTCGCACGATGCCCCGCTGAGTGGACGTGTATAAAATAATGTTCACGTTCACTTAACCTACACGACTGACTTTTGGTTATCCAGAAAAAACTGCAGCCAGAAGATTCCCATTGTTATCCAATATTTTATGTAGATACGTGCATGTTGAATACATTCTCTGATTTCTGATGCTGATCGTCGTATGGGCATTTTCTCTTAACGTTGGCGATAAGTAGGTGACTCGGTAACTCAACCCGTCTGCTACAACTACCAGTACAAACATAAAACACTTGACTTTGATATACTGTAATGGATAACAATAAGAAATGTTGGATTTCGTGTATAAAGATTCACAAAGTCAAGATGTTTGGTGTTGTGTGATATTTAGCTAGCTATCGGCATCCTTAACTATTTGGTTAAATGAATATGATTTTGGAATTCAGAATGTGAGTAGGCTGGTTAAAATGTTGTGTAGGTAGTTGAAGTCTTATAATATTATTATTATGTCTCATCTTCACATTCCCATTGAATAACATCTGGATTAGAATAACCCACGTTCGTTAGAAGGGATATCATTATGTAAGCTTATTAATACAAATGCCTTGAGCTCGGCAATCCAAAACCTGAATCTAATGCATAACTATCTATTAACTATCGCCTATTATTCTGATGGCTCTTTATTAGTGATAATAATAATAAACAAGCGTTCATGTGTCTATTCAAGTCGATAATGCCAGACAGGACAGCTTGTCTCAACCACAGAATACAAAGATGACCATAACAATGCTCATAAAATACAAAGCACCTGTCTACAAATGTTAGAAATCGAAAACTATAACGCAAAAATTATAAACTACCCACACACAAACAGGTAAACAGCTAATGAAATGAAAACGCCGTGAATTAAAAAGACAGCCATACAATAAACAGCTACTAAACTTTAATACGCCAATAAAAAATTATTTAATGGGTCAGAAATTAAGAGTGGCAGGACGATCTACTGGGTGTGCATACCATTAACCACTGACAATGTAGTCATAAATACTACTTTACAATCAACAGGATGCATGAGTCCAAAGTCGGAATTTAATTAGACAAAACAGAAACAGTCATGTTCTACTTTAATCCAATTTCGAATAGGCGATTTTCTAGTAATGACATATTATTGCCAATGGCAAAATTAAGAGTAGCGTGATTAAAAAAATGGAAATTCAATGAGCAAGATTTCAAATGCTGCACTTTTCGTAGTTTTTAAGCAACCGTTTTAAACGTAGAGCATATTCAGGTTGACCAGTTTCTGGAGGATTATCCCGGTTTTCGAATCTATTTTCCGTCTTCCAACACTGACTCTGAAAATTTAACCTGTATCATATTATTTATGTTTATTTATGTATGAAGTCAGTGTCCTTCGCCAAACTTAGATTATATTATGTGCAATGAAACCTTTACTTGAGGCCCGTAATTGCTAACATATTTACAATGGCGTGACAGCTAACCATTGCAAAGTTAAAGAAATTCTGAAATTCTAATAAATGTTTTTTTTCGGTTGTCGTGAAGGTGAATCAGAGTCGATTGTAATCGAGGAAGAAGGAGGTGAGGCTCCCCCGACGAAAGAGACAACGACTGTGACGGAAACAGAAGGAGTTTCCTCAGCGGATGTAACCGGTGAGTTGATGCCCTTGATCTTAGGTCAGCTGCAAAGTTCTCTAGAGAATCTCAGTGCTTCTGGTGGTGGTGGTGGTGGGGGTAGTGTTAGAAATACGACAGAAAGTGGCGTAGCCGTTAGTATAAGTAGTAGCCGTAAGAATAGTAGTAGTGTTAAGTGCGGCGGGGAGCCGGAAGAGGTGGACTCTAGTGAAGAGTGCCTTTTCGACTCAGGCACCGAATCAGGTGAAGACTTGGCCAACAATGGCCACCTTAAAGAAGGTAATAGCGAAGTTGGGCGGGAAGAGGGTCCGGCGGATTCTCCACTCCAGTTCTCCTCCTTCATGCAAGGACTGAGGAATTCCTTGCAGAATTCCACCAGAGTGGATGTCACTTCTGACGCGGCTTTTGTACTTGAAAAACTCGGTGTTGGTGCTTTTCAGTCTCCGGCAGGAGGCGGAAACCCTTCGATAGACAATAAAACGGAAGAATTATCGCAGGCACAGACGACAGATGCAAATCTGATCCAACAGGTTGATAGTGTCCTAAGTCTGCTGAAAGATTCCCTGTTGAAGGACCCTAACTGTTTGTCTCCGAAAAGTGAGGCTAGTGACAAGAGGATCGACGCGAGCAAAGGGAAAGAACTGATTTCTTTGATTGACAGATTAAAAGATTCCTTGGTCAGTGGGGAGGGTCCTTCGGATAAAAACCACTCATCCCCATTGCCCACGGTGGTTGGGCGTGATTCCTCCAGCTCCTCAAGTTCCCCCTCACTAGAAATGGCCGCAGAGGGTTGTGAGATGTACGGCGGGTGGACAGAGCCTCGTCCGCCGGATTTAGTTCCCTATAACGAGGCACACCGACGAAATTCAAATCCCTGGACGAATAATTATTACCGGGAAGAACAGAAAAATAACCTGAATGGCAGTAACAACGAGCCTTTGAAAGAGACAGAGACAAATGAGCAAACTACGGAGATACCATGGAAGGTGCGAGCTGCGAAAAGAAGATCTCACGCCCGATCACACACCGTTGGCGTCTCCGTGGAAGAATTGGCGGAAGCGAGACGCTATTTGGAAGAGCAGGCCATGAGGACGGCCTTATTGGAAGATAAACAGGCGAGTAAAGAAAAAGACTTGAGCGACAGGGAGAAGATTGCGCCGATTATTTCTCCGCTGTCGGAATTAATTCAGCCATTGTCGCCGCCGCCTTTGTCCGCCCCGCCGGTAATGGTGTCCCCGTTCAGGAAGGGTAACTGGCAGAGTGACATTCAGAAACGACTGACGAGCGTGCCCCGCCCTTTTGTCAAGGGAGAGATGTCAATGTACAAATACCCGCAAGTAGCTCCATACACGAGCTGTGATGATAGCAGCGTCGTTACGGGAGGAATAAAATTGAAACCTTTTCGGACTTTCTCTCTCGACAGCCACCACGACCCCAGCATATCTTTGTTCACTCCCGAGGAAACCGTGCAAATCGCCATTCACAAGGCGGCCATCAAAAAGCAAATGTCGGAAGAAGAAGACAGGCGGAAAAGACGGAACAGCCTCACTTCGTACAACAACAACCAAGTCACCGTACCTCAGCCGAGAGACTTCTCGCTGGCACTTCCCAAACCCTACTCCCCGCCGCAGAATCAGAGCGGAAGTGGGTCTGGGTCGAGTGGGAACTCACCGAACACAAAAAGCGTCAGCTATCCCCTGCAATCTGCCGACTCGGGATTCAATGAAGAGCAAATGTGCAGAAATGACGCGGTGATGGTGTACGATGCTAGCCAAATGTCCCCGAGTGGGAACAACAGTAACAACAACAACCTGCAACAACCGCCGTCTCCGCAGCGCATTGAAAATGTGCAAATTTCTCTGAAGGAATTAAATAGCTCCGAGTTCCCCCAACTGCAGATTGCTATAACTCTTAACACAAATAATAATAATGGGAATAATAATATTTCTAATAATTCTACAGAGAGCGCCCAGTCCCTTTTGCGAAATAATAATCCCAGTCAGCATTTACATAACAATCTGACAAACAGTGCGAGTGTAGAGACGCTAGTCCAACCCGCCTTCCTCAGTCCGTCCAATGGAGAGACGTCAACGACGCCCACGCCGTTGCCCGCCACAAACTCGAAAATCTGCCGCTACAAAACGAAAACGGAGCGGAAGAAGAAGATGAAGAGAGCGAACACGATTGACATTCCTCACCCGCCTGGCTACCTGTTCTCCAACGACGACGACACGGGCATGGACGACGAGGAGGAGTCCGACCGCGAGAGATCTTCCTCCATCTCCAATCTCCCGTTTAAGGCCAAGACAGAAGGTGATAAGAAGTTCCTGGCTTTCCTCGAGAAAAATAATGCCATGGCTGAAAGCCGCCCAGCCCGCCCATCCTACTTGAGTGTCAACGACAAATCGGATAAATACTGGAACAATCGCTTCTTCAACCTCAAGACGTCTTTCGAGTCGAGCAGCCAAGGCTCCAGCCCCAGCGTCTCACCCAGTCCCCTCTCTCCCGGAAAAGCCCCGCGCTCCGTCTCAGAGCTGGCACTGACCCACGGCAGATACGCCCACGACGTCTACTCGAAACCCGTCTGGGCAAATACTGACCCGGCTCAATTGCCGCCGCAAGTGAAAAATAAACTGCATGTCTTTGAAAATAGAATGCTGAGCAATAGCAGCAGTGAGTACAGACTGCCCACGGAAGCCTGGCGCTCCCCTCCGCCGCCTGCTAATTCTTATGCTCAGCAAAGGAATCAGAATCCGTACCAATCCGCATTCACCCGGAGGAACAATGTCGCCAACACCAACAACAGCCATCACCGAGCATCCTTGCACGAAAGAAAATTGTGCTTCGAAAACAAACAGTTCGATATGGTTCAGCCCAGCTCCTCCGTCCCGCAAAATGTTCAAAAACCCGTTGCGGTGAAACCGAAAGGACCACAGCCGCCTGCACCGCCAGGAAAAGTACACGAAGGAGTGCACATGGTCCATGCTACTGCTTCGGCCATGCAAGCGATGAAAAAGTCTCAGTTCGTTCCGCCGCCTCCGCCCCCTGCGATTCCTCCACGGACAAGTCATCCCCCGCAACTACCGAGATCAGCTCCGACAGAGCAGATCGGATTGCCCTGGGCCAAAAAGGATTTCATCGAAACAAACCAAAAAGATGACACGAGAATAAAAATGTCCAAAGCTCTGTTTGAACAGATGCAAAAACCTGCACAGCCTGTCCCGCCGCCCATCCCTGCCAAACCCAAATCCATCGCCGAAGAGCCACATTATTATCCTGGAAAAAGAGGCGACTTTGATAACTTTCAGAAATTTGGAGGTTCTGTTCAAAATATTAGCAGTTCACAAGGTTTCACACCGATAATTAATACCCGGGCACCAATGCAGTCAGCACAGTCAGTTGAGTCAGCAGTGATGGGAGGAAGACCCAAACTTGGAGTTTTTGGAGTCACAAGGAGTTTTGACGAGGCTGTGAAACAAAAATACGAAGCGGCTCCTCAACGAATGAATTTCAACGAGGGAGGAGTTAGCGTGGGGACTCGAAAGGACTTCAGCCACCCACCCCAACAGCAACATCCTCATCACACTTATTCTCAAGATTTGCACCAGGCAGCACGAGGAAACAATTCCGGAGGGAATAGTAATGTCAGTATTAGTGGTACAAATAAAGTAGAATTCCAACGGAGTGCTGGCTCAGCTTTTGTCAGACAAGTTTCCACGTCAGAACCCTCTTCAAGACGCAATTCGGAAGACAAACCCGAGAAAACGGGTGCGGGTGAGGATGAAACGAGCGTGAACACGTTGGTACTCACTCCCGTCGTGTCAAAGGTCATGCGAGGACCCACTCAGCAGAGGGCTACAGTTATGAGCAACCGGATGTCGTCATTGAACGACGAGGCACAGCAGCCTTCCCGCCTCACGAACGCCCGTTCGAACATCAGAAGCATCTTGAATCAGTACCACCCCACGGCGAGCATCTCTCCCGACAGTGCAGGCTCCGCCTCCGACGCCTCTCCGCCAATCGTAAAGGGGAATCTGCAACTAGCGCTGCCCCCATTGGTCAAGTCTCACTCGGGAGACGCTGTCCTTCAGTCAAACTTCCGCCCTCCGACCAACTCCGCACTTGTCCTCAAAGAGGAGGTCACGTTTCAAACTCCGGCGGCAGCCCCGCCTCCGGCAATTAGAAACCCGGCACTCGTTCCCGCGAGAAAAGAGCAGCACAATCCTGCGATTCCGCGACAAACGAGTTTAGCAGAGTTCCCGCGAATGTCACAACAATTGACGATAGAAGTTGAGCCTCCGACACCGCCGACTCCGAAGAGCCCTACTAAATCCCACCAGCAACAACCACCGCAATTCAAACCAAACACAATGCAGTCCACGAATTCTGCCAACCACCCGCAAGCGACGAACCAACAAAAGCAAAACACTCTGCGCTCTTTTCCGGCCGCAGACCCGCCGCCACACCAACAGCAATCGCATCTTCAGAGAACTTCTTCGGGCACGAGCATCTTCAACAGAACTCAGCATCTGTTCATCTCCGCCCACGACGCGACGCCCCCGCAGACAAAACTGCGGCCCAAGCCGCCGCCGTCCCTTCCTCGCTCCCAAGTCCTCTTCCCCAAACAATTCGAAGCACAAATGTCTCCAGACAGTGCGGACAAGAAAAAGCGGGAGATCGAGGACTACTTCCGACAGCAAAGTCAGAGCAAGAAGAAAAGTTTGTCGCAAGGGTCGCAGCTGCGCAAGAGCGCCTCCCACAGTAAGATCATGCACAGACAAAGATCCATTTCCGACGGGGAAGACGATGTTGACCAAATCTTTGAGAGTCTCTTTAAGGCTTCTGGTATGCAACTTCGTAGTAACAGTAGTAAGACTTCTTTCCTTATTACTCCATTTGAATGGCTTGCGAATCACAACTCCTTCGTCTCATTCATTCTGCTCTAATCGCATCTTTGTTCTCTCCGCCATTCATTTTTCGTCTTGTCCATTTTTTTCGTCGTTTTCTTTCGTTGGAATGGAATGGATTATGGTTCTTTATATTTTGTTCAAGTATTAATTCAGCTCTATTGCCGTTCCTCCGTTCAAATGGATTAATCAATTGTTCCCAATTGCGTGTCAATCTGTCTGTCGCCAAAATAATTGCCACTTGATCTCGACTACCAGTTACTACTTTCGTTTTACGCTAAATTTGCCCTGTCTGCATTTCATCGTTTTGGATTTGGACTGAAGAGTGGCCAGTGTATGTGCTATTTGCATAAGGCATGAACTTCACTACTCATCTGCAAATCTAATGCGTAGTCTTTTTAGTTCATGTGCACTACGTGAGCTCACGGTAACCATTGCGTGTGTTAAGCACGTCACTAAAAAGGGTTGTTTACTATTTTGATAACTAAATTGTCGAATACTATGGAGTAGTTGTGTGAAAACAATTAGAAATTGCATATTCTTGAGTTGATGCTTACACAAGAAGCAGGAATTGTATGCCTCCCGAAAATAATTATATTTATTTTTACTACTATTTAATACTAGAGCTTATCAGGTCGCTTCATTCTGCTGCAGCATGGATTAATTATGAAAATTAATCCAGTTTATTAAAAAGCTTCATTACGCTACATTGTTATTTATTTTATTTATGTTGTAGCTGTACCACTGCCAACACATAGCTTACATTACAAGTCAGCCAAAGTGAAAATATGCTCCTTCAAACTTGAAACACTTCATTTCTAGGACAACTGCACCGTAATGTCACAAACCCCTTTTCGAACCGATATACTGAAATTGAACTAAGTAGCAATTTAAATTACATAGTATTCCTATTCCAAGCCGTCCAAGTTATAATTGCGATGGTAATTTGTAGTTCGAAAATTACGATTTTCCAAATACTTTACCTGTCTAGCCAAATGAAATAGGCCGAAGGTCATGAAATGTAGCGAATAGCTATAAGTACTCTAAATTCTACACTACATACCTAGGTAGGTATATTATATTTTATTGATATTATTATAGCGTGGCTCATAGATTGACATAATCTGCAATTCAATACGATAATATAAATGACGCAATTAAAAAAATTCAAACGGCGTCCGGTGTTGAGTACTCGACAATACAAATACGATAAAACCTCGACATTTTTATTACCCTGCAGATAGGAATAAATAGGATCAGTGATTTATAAAGAGTAAATATTTTTAATAATTCCAAATTTTTATTGAGACATGATTTGAAGAGTGTGGTGATAGATGATTGGGAAGCGGGAAGAGTATAGGAAGGGAGGAAATAGTGTTGTTGGGGTATGATAGTAGAGAGGTAGCGTTGAGTTGATGGTTGGTGAGTGAGTGACGATGAGTTTAAACGGAAACTGTTTCTGTTGTTTCTTGCAGTGGACTCAAAAGCAAAAAAGAGTGCAGAGGCTGTTGAATCAGTATCAATAATGTCTGCCTCCCAGACAGTCCAATGTAAGTCATCCATCCGATCTAAAATAAATAAAAGCAGTTGTACTAGCCGAGTGACTTGACTGAAGTGAACTGCTCTAGTTCCACTCTCTAAGTAAATAATTCTCCTTGGTTTTATTGTGTTTCCTTTTAATCTGATCTCTGTTCTCTCTCTCTCTCCACCGCACCACACACACACTCTCACTCTTTCTCTTGTCGACTCTCCCACTTTCTCTCTCTCTCTCTCTCTCTCTGCTCACTTTTCTCATCTCTTTTCTCTAGACTTTCTACTACTTGTCTATTCTATGAGAATGATCTGTTGGACTTTTATTGTGCAAGTGCACTTTCCAATGTACTCTTCTCTCTCTCACCCAACACTGCACCTACATCACTTTACACATTATGCACATGTGGCCATATGTCATCTCCTGGATCTCCACTCCATCACAGATCAGACGTAAAGACACGAAATGCCCGAGCAGGACTCACTCATTCATGACATGAGGATTATTTGACCTCTCTCCTCCGTCCAATAAAAACAGTCACAAAAAGACAACCACTTGAGTCGCACAAGTTGGTCATTTTTATTATCTTCTCCCGACTATTTACTCCACTGAATTCTTCTATCTATTATTCACTCACCCAACTCATTTTTACTCAATCTTTCTCAACACTACTTGTACTTATTTATTATTTTCCGTTTTCTAGTCCTCACTTGTGCTTGGTCACAGCTAGATACAACACCATTATTGCTCTTTCTACTAGTAGATAGCAATTTCATTTATTTCTGTTTGTGTGCCCAATTTTGTAGATATACTCTTGCCATTTCCACATTTATCTATACATTCATTAATGTTTTTCTCCAAAATCTAAACTGACAATGATATTCCTTGGATTTTTCTTTAACATGACGTGATAGGCACAAAGACATTGGAAATTAATTTTCATTCTCATAAAATTGAATCGTATTGGTGCTGCATTTCTAAACAAAAGTATACCTACTATTTATAATTTGTATTGCGCATGATTTCAATAGCTGTAGAAATACAAATGTATTTAGTACCTATTTATTAGTATTTTTGTTAGTAGATTCAATGCTTATTGTTTCTAGTATTCTTCACTAAGATTGAATAGCGAAATAATCTTCTTGTAGTTTACCATAAAAATGTTGTAGCCAAGAAAGTAGAATTAATTCTTTTAACGTAATTCCGTTTTGGGGCATGAATTAAGCCGGTAGGCGATTAGGTTCATTCTCTGTGAGCGATTGGGAGATGTAATTGTAAGAAAGGAAGAGTAGACTCATACAGGAAACTGAAACATAACATAAATAGAAATAATTACAAGATTTTTTGATAGTAGTAAATTGTGGAAAGAAAGGAATGAGTAAAGTAAATCGTGTAGGAAGCAGCAAGTAGGTTTGTGTGTTAGGGAATCCAGTAAATAAATAGTAAAGTATTTGTAAGTAGATAAAAGATAAGGTAAAATTGGTTTGTGTAGTGGTGGAATTGTTGCGATGCGTAGGATAAGGAGAGTAGGGAAGGAAGGAAGTGAAGTCGGTTTTATGGCCATGATGAGTGGAGAGTTGTTGTAGTTGTAGTAGGAAAGAAAGAAGAAAAGGCTTTTGTCGCTCTCTTTCTCTATAAATAGAACAGTTGCCTAAAATAAAAAGACGGAGCAGTCTCAGGCTGAGAGACTTGAACTTCCGCAAGCAAAGAGCAATTTCACTAAAGGCTTACGAGTAATTAAGATGTGTTTCCGTTTCTTAGGTCTAACCAAGGAAACTCTCTTTTCCTCTGCTTCTTTCTATATTGTCTTGTGATGGTAATTGTGTAGTTCTAAGTAATGAATGTGTGTGTGTGTGTGGTTTGCTCTGATTTCTCTCTCTCTCTTTGCTTGCACTTTAGAATTGTATCAATGCAATTTAATTCCCGACTAGATATTATTTACGATAAACAAGAGCTTGCTATTTGTTCTAGTCTGGTTCTGGTCTAAGTAAGTGCACATGGGTACATGGAGGCAGAAAAGAAATGTGCTCGGGCACAAGTTTTAGTAATTTGATTGGAAAGAGCACATCTGGAATATTCTGTGCCTGCTCATGAAGATATTTACCTGTTGTGACGTAGTAGTCTAATCCAGTAGATTAAAGTGTGTGTGATTCGCATGCAGTTAAAATAATTAGTTGAATCTGTTAAAAAGTGGCCAAGTAGTGTAGTTGAGTTGAGTACCCTTATTATCCGTAGCGAATAGAAAGTAGTGGTTGATGGTCTGGTCTGGTCCTACTATTTATGTATTTAGAGAAAGCTTTGCCATGTGCTTTTACAGGTCAGCAGCAGCAGAAGGTGACGTCGTCCTCCGTCTCCTCATCATCTTCTACCACTGCCGTCTCTCAAAGTAGAACTTCCGTTTCTGCTACTTCTTCTAGTGCTGGTGGTGGTAAAAGTGGGGGAGGCTCCCCGTTTGCTAAATTCAAGCAAATGGATCAGCAAGCAAAGTTAGTATGACATTATGACATCATTAGTAAAAATAACCCATTCCTACGAAAAAACATTTTCCAATCTTCATCCACGATTCTACACTACACTCTCCCAGACTTTCTATTTTCATTTACGAATATTTCATTTATTATTCTGACTGCACTACCTACTCATCTGCTCTGACATTCTTATCAGTAATATTTTAATCATTGTTCCATTTAATTCTAGAGTTACTCTGCGTTATATTTAATACTTTCGAATTAATTTTAAAATCTTCTCTTAATTTTGATACCTTTTTTCAACTTCTATTTAAGAAATGAGAAATGTTTAACTTTGTAAATGATCTGCCACGTTACACGTGCATTTCCATGCATAATTAAGAGCATCTGCGTAATTCTGGTTGTTGTTATAGGTAAACGTTCAGTTGTATGATTACTATAAGACTCGTGTTTGTTGTTGGTACACATTAGGATATGAAATTAAGTTTAAAAGCCTGGCTTGGCTTTACCCATAGGCCTGTGGCTTGTGACTGGGCCGAAATCTCTCTCTCCCCATGAAATAATAAATGAAATGCATACCTATAGCTGAATATATGTATGTGTACTCGTGTAGTGTAAGTAATAAGTATGGCTTGTCTGTTTGCTGACCCTGAACATGACAATGAAAACCTTTAGCTGACTATTGTATTTAGCCACGGAAAGGTTTCTGCCTACTTTTGCCTACCCACTACTTCTTTGCCCTGCCCTTGTAATTAGCATTAGCAGTTAGCACCTGTCTGTCTTGTCTGTCGAAAATTTTGGGTGCGATGATGTGCTATTTTATTTATGTGATGTCATGCTGTGCCGTGCAGAGAAAACAAACAGGATAATATGATAATTACAGTCATAATCAAGTCAACAATCAGCATGAGCGACAAAAAGAAACCGTCCATCATTTCCCTTGACGGAATCGTAACAGAATCTGTTCAGTGCACATGCACACTTTATTCTTTATTATTATTTGCTTACAACCTTCAATATTTTGCTGATTTAAACACCGTTTGAACTTTTCTTTTTAAATTCTCATTTTACACATGAAAGTATTATTAGGTTTCGAAGTGATTTATGAAGGAATTTTATCAATGATTTCCTGGTACTTATTTGCCAGTTTCACATCGCCAATGTGTGAGCAGCGAGCATGCACAGTATGAATGAATGCTGGTTTTATGAGAATCTCATCCAGGCATATTATGCATTAAAGCACAAGAGCAATTTTTATTTCCTATTTTTAAAGATGATAATATGCAGGGTAGCTATTTATTTAAAGGAACTACAATAATAGGACCACTTTTAATAAAACGACATTAAGGTGTGCGGGAATTAAGTGCACTAAAAATGCAATTATCTTTAAATAATTTCGTTTTATTTAATGTTGTCTTATTTATTTAGTAATTGTGATGTGGCTACAGATTTGTTAGCTGATTGAGACTATTGTCATTAATTGCAATGGTTGCTTACACTTTGTTGCTATTATTCACATAGTGCTCTATGTATTGATGTCAGTGTAAGCGAGTGCCTATGATGAATTGTATAAAAGTGTATGAGGTCAGAATGTTAATTTAAAAAAGCCAAACTGTACGTACACACAACACACGACTCGATAGGTTACAATGCTGGAGAAAATACTGAATGATGTGTTCGGGTTTTTTGCTTTTGGTTTTTTTGATATTGTCTTTGGGGTGAATTTACTCGTGCAGCCCAACTAGTGGCACAAAAGGGGCTCCTCTATTCAAATTCACGAATCAGGGATTGCAGCAAAGCGCATCTAGTGCTAAAGACGTCCTTCTGTACTGGTGCCAATGCCGGACTCGGGACTATCAGGTTATTTATTACCCTCAGCTACAACACGTTTATTTTACATTTTTTTTTTGTTTTTTTTTTCTTTTCTTTTTGTAAGTAAACATTTCTATACACTTTTTGATTTTTGATAACTAAACAGGACTCTTCCGATTATCTGTCTCTTCAAATTTTTATAACCTTTCTCCTCACAAACTTTCACTTTGTAAACTATTGACGCTCTTTATGGTTGACATACATTCACACACTTGGTAGGTTTATGTAGTCGGATTATCTATAGTTGTCTTTGATTAATTCACTAGCACGCTATTCTCTTGTGCACTTTTTAATGCTCTAAATAATTAGACATATATACGTTATCCGTGTATATACACCATTTTCGTATTTGTAGTATAGTACCTAGACTATTTTAGCGTATGTCTGATCATTTTACTACTTTCACTACTCTGAGTTTTATGATTTATTGCTACAATTATTTTGTATACGAGAGTTACTGTACTTACTACACATTACGTACATTCTGTATGACGCTGTCAATCATTACAATATTTATGCGGAGGTATGCTTTTGCATGGTTCCCTAGCTTTTTACGCTCTCTTTTTCCATAATCATGGACCCGGCGGCTTTCTCTCATTGTAAAAATGCTTTCATCGGCCTTTTAAAAATTGACTGCACTGCGCTTTTATTGTCCATGCCTTTTTGATATGCATAATTTGCCTACATTAATTATGGAATTGAACTAATGACTGATGTTCCATTATTGTTGTCGCGTGTGGGTATACAAATACTACAACAGCATCCATTGTTGTTATTCAGTCAAAAACTGAGTTTCGGTTTGAATATATTTACTACCATAAACTACATACATACTAGCCTAATTTACTTATTTATTTTAACTATTTTTTAAGTTTTGTATTGTTTATATAATGTGTACATAAATAATTTTGGTGGTAAATAATTAATAATAGAAATTGTGTTTGGAAGTGCTTCTAATTCTAAATGTTGCTGTGTACTAAAAGGTTCGCAAGGGTTTTGTTGCTGGGCCGTTTTTTAATATGACGATGTAATTGTCGAAACGGGGCAATAACGAAATCCTTTGTTCCTCCTGGCAAACTAAGTTTTATAATTTGAAAATTTCCCTTAAATTTTAGAACATCAAAATAGAGAACTTCTCCAGCAGCTGGAGTGACGGACTAGCTTTCTGCGCTTTGATTCATCATTTTTATCCGGACGCTTTTGACTATGACTCTTTGGATGCAAAAAATCGGAGATACAACTTTGACCTGGCTTTCCGCATTGCTGAGTAAGTATTTTATTTTTAAAATCTCGCATTAAGATTAAAACTTTATATCCATTGAGAAGGTGTATGTATGTATAAAAAAAGGAAATCCCGGGAGTCATTGGCTAAGTGAGCGATTGCAAATGTGCTCCACTTAACGCACATATAAATGTGATGAAAAATGTAATTTTTATGGGATTGTGATGTTTAAAGAATTTGGAGAGTATTAGACTTGTGCTGTGTACTATATCTGTATTTAATGGGGAGTGAAAGAGCGTAGGGCAATGTGGGCTCAGTTTTATCGCAGAAATCAGGATTTATTATTATGGGTGGCAGTAAAAAGTATTATTATGTACATATGTATGAATATAAATAAGTAGTACAAGTCTCTGATACATTAGAGATGTGCTCTGTTGCTGTGTGCAATTGAACTGGGGCAGATAATATGTAAATTGTGACTGTTGTGCCATGCTCGTAGAAATATAGAACTATCAATTATTTAGTATTCAAACAGGAATGCTCAATTGTAGCCTTTCACTGATGTATAGCATAATATTTTGGATAGCTGATTTCTTTGGGTGGTTTCCTTGCAGAATAAATTCATGAATTATGGTTGTCACATTCAGCGGAGTTGCCTAGAAATGTCTACGCTCCTACTCATAAGACTGCCTTGTGACTGTGACTACTGTGACAGTGTGAAGAAGGGGAGGAAATAAATTCGGAATAAGTAATTCATTCATGACGTTGTGATTTTCAGTGAGAAAGCCGGGATTTATCCTTTGTTGGATACAGAAGACATGGTAGCCATGGGTAGGAGACCGGACTGGAAGTGCGTGTTCACTTACGTGCAAAGCATGTACCGAAAGTTAAAGGAGCTTGCCTAGTAACCCAAAATGCAATTTTCAAACATGCAATCGAACGACGACGGAGGAATGGCAAAGTGAATTATGAGAAGAAGAAGCAACGGGAATACAATAGCAGACGACCAAGAACATTTGCACCGACTAAATACGTATACAAGATATTAGCACACTTAAGTATACGCTAATCTGTAGTAATTGAATGATTTCACCGTCATCTCTCCCTTCTCCTCCTCCAAACTCAAATTCTTCGAAGCTCCTCTCCCCATCACCTCTACTCTCTCTCTCTGTCAATGATAGCAGCAGCCTATGTACGTATTTACCTCCCAGGAATACCCGGCATCTGCTCTGCACACACACACACAACAGTGAACTGTGGTACTGGTGGCCGGGATGAAAATGAAAACACATTAAAATTCCGAAGGAATGATGTACTAGGAGCATAAGACAGATGAGAAGGAGAGGGAGGTGAAGAAGCAAAAGACACTAGAATAGATTGGATAATATTTGGAGCAGATCCCTGGACTCCTGTTTCAGAGTTGATTTTGTTATTCCTCCCAAAGCCCTTTCCGACCGGAACTCAATCTGTATACTACGCAAACATAAGCATACATCTATTATTTAGTGAATGTGAACGAACCAAGTCACTCCTGTCCTAGTCTACCTTGTCTTGTCATGTCTTGCAACTTGTAAACCCTTTAAATACATTAGATACAATGCGAAAACGAACCAACTTTAGCGTAGATTACTTCACCCGTCCAATTAGTAACTAAGTACCTACCTGCGTCTCCGTCCTGGAATTATTCTCTTCCAGCAGCCTCTCTGCTAAATCATAATGGGAATAATATTGGATGGGACGAGGAGGACTTAGATTATTTTGACAATCTCATCATACCTTAGCTAAGTATAATAACTAGAATACTACTACACATCTGTTGAGTATATCTTTGTACATCATCCATCCTGAGTCACATGATAGATATCCTTTGTGTGAATCTCATTTACGGACTTATAAATAATTTTGGTTAGGACGAGACTTTTTTAAGGGATGATGATGGCCAAGGTGGTGAGTCTGTCTACCTAAACATTATTTTCTTTACGTATGCAACGTGAATCAGGCTTTTGCCTTTGCTTCCATCATTCTATTGATATGATAGGTAGGAGCTTAAAACGAGGAATGGATGGGCTCTAATGAAAATAATAATTAGAGCTAGATCGGACCGGTTTTCTCTCCAACGATGTTATTACTGGAGAGGAGGAGTAGGCGAGTAGGTCCGTCCGTCTCGTCTGGACTCGGTTTAGCTTTGCATAGCTCAACTCCCTGTCGCTATTATCTAATGATAGCTGTAAATAGGTTGATGAAAGTGTAGTTGAATGAAACTGAACTCATCTGACTGACTCACTCATCAGATCTCTGTCCCGTTCATCTCTCTCCTCATCAGCGCCCTGCTCCACTCACTAATAATATGTAATCTAATCTACGTATGTACCTAGAGTACGTACACAATGGCGAATGGAATATTTCCCTTGATTTGCAAGAGCTGGAACGATGCTCTGCGTGATGATAGTCTGAGAGAGCTGAACTGGACGCAGATGAAATGAGATCATCTAAGTTCACATGAGATGCAATGAGATTTTCCTTTTGAATTGGCTCATGGCTCTCATAATTAATATCGTGAGCAGAGAACCAAGTGCCATACTATTTTATTGTGCGATTCTAGCCAAATCTTTGTGTATCTACTCCGTGGCTGGCTACCTATTCACGCTACTCTCCCCATTCTGCCTTTATCAACCTCTGAATTTTCTCTTTCTCTCTCCCACCAGATGCGAACTATACGTACGTACGCTGAGTGGACAGAGAAAGAGAAAAGTTTTTGCCCACTCCAATTCAGTGCACTAGAAAACCGTGTGCTAACATATCGTTAGGATGATTAGGAGGATAACCCCGTGCATTGTTTTGGACTGGGCATCCCCAATTCTGCAGACACGTGAGAGAGAGTCTACTCAAGTATAATAATAATATGTAGGTATTTATTCGGTCAGTCGATTGTCTTTAAAACTCATCGCTAATTCTCTTTTGGTCTGATGATACTGAAGTGCCATTGCCTTCCGCTAATACTTATTTAGCACTAAACGACTAAATGCGGGAAAGGTTTAGCAATTGATTTCTTAGTCTATAGGGAAAAGTTACGATACGAAACAATAGGAATTAAGTTGTACCATCATCATCGTCATCATCATAAATGAGGGCCTATACCTACCCGACTCTGTTTTACTCTACTTATTTAAAAATAAATACGTACATCGTAGAATTTTAGGGACAATAATGATACTAGCACTACTAGCCATAATTTTAGTCAGCTACACACTCATACTACTTATCATTAATAATACTTTAAAATGTTTAATAGGAAGTGCTACGTAAATAATTAGTTTTCATTCACTATTCGAGAGGTAAATATACTTAATATGTCAAGCAAAAAGTGAATCTGTGTGATACTGGATGAACAATGATTCTCTACATTACTCTATACTGCTACTTACTATACTTCAATTAACTGGTTATTAGTGTAGGTACTATAATAATTATTAGATGGCCTTTAGCTATTAGTCGGCGACACAACGAGTCGCATTAATATTATAAGTAGCAAGTATTATACTGTATTGCGGTAGAATGGTAAACTCGACTTCTAACCTGCTGCTAATTAATACATTATTATACAAACATTATAAACACATTATTATATTCTATAAAACTACATGTACCTACATAAGTAATTTAACATTGTAAATCTACTGTAATGTAATATTGTAACAATATTCTTATTAATCGCAGTAAAATTATCTCTACTCTGTCATCAATCTCTAAGTTTACTATCTTATTTATACATTTATATGCCAATTGGAAGGCTTTTGAATAAAGGATAAGGCATTCGCTTATTTTAGAAAATAATGGGAAAAAATCATGAAAAAGCTTCATCATCTTGGCCATTAGTTGAAATGAGACTGAAAACATCATGTGAGCACATTTAGCACGACTTCAGGCATAAACCTAGGTACTTCGACGGCAGCCCATGCTCATGCTGTCGCTATCTATACGCCATAAACGGAAAATCATGATGCACGCATGGAAAACGTCAGCCAAAAGATTTATTTCATCTTGGCTTGGTTACTTCTGTTACCAATACTTAAGTGTCCTCCAAGATTTCCAAAAAATAATTTGGACTTGAAATAATCAAATGGGAAATTATCTCGACATCAGATAAATCCTAGTTACATTTGTGAAACCATGGTTGAAGTTAGCCACAAGAAAAGCTTTTTTCAGATTTTTAAGTGGACTATTGAACATTTACCTTCAAATCAAATGCACCGGGGTACTTTTATGAAGCTACCTACTGATAATTATTTATGATGGATATGAACAAAGGTATTTATATTGGAAGATGGAATTTACTATTCTAGCCAGTAGGTATTCCCATTCCGATTAACTAATCGAAGAGTTCTATAATGAATTGGGTCTTACAACTAACGCTGGTTAAAACTAAACGTGGTCATGCTTTCTGACTAATGGCCACATCAAAATCAATTATATACCCGTTATAGGTTTTACTACTTATTTTTATTTTTGAATATGCTTCTCTTGTAGCCAATAAAAAGGGGGAAAATCTCATTTTAATGCTATTAGACATTGAAACAAATTTCAATTAGTGGTGTCGAATTTCCAAGAACTCAACACCAGTATAATGAAATCCTTTTTAAAGGGACCAATTTGCCAATCCTTTGGTGTATGATGCTGATGAGCAGTAAATGAATACTTTTGACAGCGGATTCGCTAAAATTAATTTAAGAATTGGGTAATTGTGAAAGAAAATCTTTAACCGCAACTTCGGTCGGCATTTCATCACTTTTCATGGTTTACTCAATAGATAATTTATTCATACTGAAACACTCAGAGATAAAGACATCAAAGAAAATTTGTACCTGTAGTC
The DNA here is from genome assembly GCA_019776505.1 of Tomocerus nigrus. Lineage (NCBI taxonomy): Eukaryota > Metazoa > Arthropoda > Collembola > Entomobryomorpha > Tomoceridae > Tomocerus > Tomocerus nigrus. Next base: position 4,046 of record JABASI010000105.1, on the reverse strand, counting down.
ACTAAAATGTTACGGACCAACTAGATAAATACATAAGGAATTCTTTCAACATGGTATCGAAACGCAATAGTAACAAAAACTATGAAACACTTAGTTAGTAGTATTGGAATGTAATTATAATTACCAAGTCGTATATTATTATGGTGTCCATTGAGAATTAACAGTAAATTTCAACGGGTACTATCAACGATACATTACTATAATATTATTCCATGCAATCTTCTATGATAGTTAACATAGTGGGATATTAAAAGCCATTTTGCTACGATAATACACTGTGAATTTCTGTATCAGTTAGGTATCATCCAGCTAAATAGGTTAAGGTTGTATAGGTACTTGAAGAAGGTATCCGGGCATCCTCTGGAGTTGGTATCTACTCATAGCATATAATTTTAAATAGTGGCCCCTGCTTTAATAGCGCCTATTTTGCATACAGGAAGACTTTCTCAATTTTCTATGACGAAACCAGGCGAAACGATGTCATTGTGCAATAGATTAGGTCACCATTCAAAGTTCTGTCATAGTTACTAAAGTAGTCTTCGTAATTGACTTGGAGAATTATTTTGGACTAAATGCGATTACATGGAAATGCTAGAAAATAACCTTAATGCCATTTCTTTCTGCTTAACTTTAAGTTTCTTGAGATCCGATAGTTATAACTGGAGAAAGCAATATAATTTTGGCAACGCTATGTAGGATAAATGAGTATCTACAATTGTACTTAATGTATTTTTATATTGTAGGTAACAACGTTTTTGTTATTTGCAAACTTATTAATTAAAATATTATTAAATTAAGAATATATTATTAAATTAAATCGACCTACTTAATTAAATGAACAAAAGCAAACCAAACTGATGAGTAGGAAATCAATATTAATTATTATTAAATCCTACTTAATAGGAATAATGACACCAGTGTGCACTACAGATAAACACTACTTCTTAATTAACAGTATTAAACGAACTGTATGTAATTATAGGAATTATTAATAATATGACAGTAATACTTTCTATTACTAATTACCTAAGAGAAAAATAGTTGATAGAACATTAATAAATTGAGATTGAGAAGAGTCACAGCAAAACTATTTTTCCAACTGCTCATTAGAAGTATTTATCTGTATTTGCTTGATTCCTTTTCGTCTTAAACACTGAGATTATAATTTCTAAACAAATAGGAACTTCTGTAAGCAAAGGTTTGACGAGTCCTTCCCTGTTCATCCATACATTAATTGTTATAAATAATTGTAAATATTTCCATTGATTTAATAATTTTTGAATACAAAACCGAGTTTTCATTTCTCCATACATCACACTTACAATTATAAATCAAATATGAGATTTTATCCATTAACTTACAATTGGTAACTGTATTTGATTGAGATATTATAATTAGTTTATACACTAATTACCGTAAAATGTATTTCATTGGCCTCCATTTAATTGTTTCCATGCACAGAACTCAGGGCAAATAAGTGAAAGCATAGGTATTTACTTTCTCTGGGTTTTAATTGAAACATGACTGATTTCAATTCACATACATAATTCGTAATGTTGCCTATGACTATTTGAGTTTTCACCATTATTCTATTGAAGGAAGGAAATGATTTGTAAAGGAAAAGGGTGTCGGTAGTCATTATGCATGTGGTGGGTACAAATATTGCTGATATTCAGGTGGTTTGTACCAATATTCATTTGGTAGTCATTTGTTTGTTAACTTTCTATTTGTTCTTAAATACTTTGGTAATTTAATTGTTGGTAGTAAGTATGTAGGCGTATTTTCTAATTGGTAATCCCTTTCTTACTCCTACATTTGCTAAACTACTTATAATATTATACTAAAGTAGTAAATATCTATACGCTAACGAGTTAAGTACATTTTAGTGCGGCTGCTGAGCTCTAAGTCTACAGAGTGAGTATGAGTGGGCAATAATAATTTCATCTGACTAACGCATAACGGTGTTATTTGCGATCTGATGCTACGCACAATGAACTTTAGTTGAATACATGATGATTTGGTTCTGAAGTATCTGAAGGGTACTAAATATTGTGCTGCTAACTTAATGCCGACTTCCCCTGGCTATCTACACTAACGATGTACAATATTACAAATTACAATTTATAGCTACTGCATACATAATTAGGTACTGACTAGGTACTTGAATGGTTTAGAGACTGTTTCTACTATTACAATGCTATTCACTGCTTAGGTCTGCAACTGTGGATTAGAGATAATTATTACAGAAGTCTGTTAGGTAACACTACATTTAATATTTCTCTGTGAATGCACCATAAAATTCCCCTTAAATATAAGTAATTTTGATGTCCACTGTTAATTAGCACCGACATGAAACTGGAGCATCTTTTTATAACGCTATACCTACCTCTATACATAATTGTAACTATAATAACTAGCTATGATTACTCAAATGACAACTATAAACTCTATATTCGCCATAATAATATTATTACTTCTATGATGTGTGTAGTACAAGTATGTAATTTAATAGAATTTGAAATGCATACGGTTACTTGGATTCGTAAGTTTTGTCAATGTTTCTGTTTAGTATGCATTGCATGTATATGTATTTAAGTTATGTTTTCCTTTGGCTGTATGTACGTACGTCGTCTATGTATTTTAGGTCATTAGGTTACAAACGTTGCGTTATACATTTAAGAGTTTCTGTCCTCGTCGTCGATGAGATGAGAGTAATTCAAACCATTATTCTAGCTCCAGACTGCTACGGTGCAGCCATTCGAATGGCATAATATGTTTTAGCTAAATAGCTGTGCTAGGTGCAAGTCCTATACGCTCCTATTTAGTAAGCGTCTACCCCACAGGATTTTGCCATAAGGCTGGAATGGCACCACCAAGCGTCAGTAAACAGAAGAACCAAGGTTCAGTCGGAATGAAAGTTGGAACTTTATGGTGTAGGGAATTCTGGGAAATGGAGAGTCCTCCGCTGGTTGACGTCCTTACAGTCTCGTTCAATCTTATAGCGAATTCTACTGGATAATGATCGGACACTTGCAGAGCTTCTTTATCGTTCAGATGCAACGCTCGATCGAATTTATACGGCCTTCCAGATTTCGGGATCACAGAGCTCTGCAGGAACGTTCCACTTATCACAATCCTGTTCCCAAAATAATTACACACATTGAAATGTTGCAAGACATATGCCCTTATTACATTGCCATTTAGTCAACCAATAGTTAAAAACTGATTTAAATAAACCGTCGTGTCGTAAATAGATATAATTAAAGTCGTGCTAGTCAGGTACCCGGAAAGTAAAGACAGTTTCTAGGTTCTACACAATGAACAATTTCCAAACACCTTATTTTTAATACTTTTTCGACCTCCCAAAATGGTTTTTTTGGATTTGTTTTGTACATTTTGCATTTAAGCCTTTACTTGGATTTCTTTACATGTAAAAGTTTAAACGAGTACCTATCTCAATCTATAGTCATGACATGAGTATGAGTTATCTCGTAAATGGATGATTCAATGATAAAAGTAACTATATAGACAACTAGAGCCACTTTAATTTTCAGTCTAAGCTAAAATGCATATTCTGCTGATGGCAATCGACTTCATTTTTCAGAGGTAGAACTAATTTTGATCTAGTAACAATAATATTAATGGATTTTCGATGTTTCTAGTATTATTAACTTTTCAGTTAGTGACATTGCTGCTATGATATTAGATATCTGACTGAACTCAAAGCATAACCTCTCTTTATTATATACTCGTTAATTGTATTCGCTTTAAGGCGTAGGCGTACCTACTGTATAATACAGATACAAAGTAGTTTGACCTACATAAGAAATCAAAGGGGGTTTAAATTAGCTCGCAATTTAAGGACCAGCGGCGGTAGCAAATGTAAATGTGTCTCTCTACTGTCCTTGGTTCCTACTTCAGATCTTTGATCATCATAAATAAGTTGACCATTTTTGTAGGTACCATTGACAATGTGCATATAAACAACATTGAAAATTATCCAATATATTAAATATTAATTAATTTTCAACCACGTCACCACAAAG
>JABASI010000104.1:0-57160 GCA_019776505.1 Tomocerus nigrus | reverse complement strand
AATCTCAGCCAAGGTTCGAAAAGTGTGTGTTTACAACCCACACAGCCAAGGATTATTTCCGAAAATCTCAATCCAGACAGGCTAGCCAGCCTTATGCTATTTGAGGGAAAATTCCCATTGGTGAATAAAAATGAATATTTAACATTGAATGGGTTCGGAGGAAGGAAGGACACCGGTTTTAAAGTAAAAGCTGTCGCTGCTGCATACAGGTGGTTCTCCGTCCGCCATACATAGAGGGAACAATGTACCTTACCGAACATCTAATCGCATGTTCACACACCAGAAATGCCTATGAATAAGAAATGAAAAGACTCTTTTTTATAGTCTTTGTTATTTTTTCTAGATGACTGAAACGGTAGCAAGATCGGCTCTTCTTAGTTATGTGAAAAATCATTGTTGTTGGGGTGTTGGAGCTGCGAGACACATGTCAGTGATGTCGATTCGCCATACGTGTGCTTATCATGTAAGATGTTCAGCTGCAGATAACATGAGCCTTGCTAAAAATCATTTGTACATGTTGAAATTATAAATTCTGTTGTCACTTGGCACCAGTATGTGCTGCACACTTTTACGGAGAAACGAGAGGCAAGATGGGCTTGGTCCCCACATGTTGGTGGAGACATTGATGGTCCTGATCAAGGAAATGCTCCAGCGCCCTGGGATATTTCTGCCATTCCCTCTAAGCCATTTCATAGTGAAGTGAAGATAATTGAGGTACTTAATTACTAATTCTCTAATCAAAGCTACTGTAATTTCTAAAAATGAAGTTATGTGAAAATGAAAATATTATTTTTTGATATTTCACCATTATTATCTAAGGTTCCGCACACTGCATCAATAAAGCCCTGTCATCGTTGCCGGGGTGCTGGTACTTTAGGATGTCCCCACTGTCATGGAAAAGGATGGGTAAATCTAAAATAATTTTCAATTCATATTTCATTCCTTGTTTATATTAGCTCAATTCAGGACTACTGTCCTAAAAGCGTGGTAAACTTGGTAAACGCCGCATCGAAAAATTATGCACCACGTTTGTGAAAGAAGACAATAATTCTTAGTGCGACAACCAATCAGAGGCTTTACTTTCTTTGCCAAGTTTATCCAATTTAAATGTTTTGCAAATAAGTTTTGCTATTGTAGTAAGTGCCAAACTATCTTGACACAAAGTTTGACACAAAAATCTTTGGAAATATATAAATTGTTTTGAAGAGGGTGTCATGCGTTCACCGAGTAGTAAATATCGTAAAGGAGATAAATTCACTTGTTACCATGTCGTTTTCGATACCGTGAATTGGGCTATTATTTAAGAATAAGTTGTGTAATAAACTATTGGTTAAAAACAGACAAGATGTCTCGCATGTCAAGGAGAGGGATGGGGGCTGGGCTCTGAGTCCAGGGAAAGATGCATCGTTTGTGGCTCGTCAGCTCATGGACATGGAAGACAAGACTGTGGCCGCTGCAATGCCAAAGGCCGGGTGTCCTGTTCTATTTGTGACACTTATGGTCAACTTAAGTGTTTCATTCAACTGACAGTCTCATGGTTAGTACAAACTCTGACATAGAAACCATTACATCTAAGCATAGGTAGGGAGAAACAATGTACTTGTGGGGAAAAAGGAAAGACTGTAAGTAACAAAATAATCCGAGTGGAAAAAGCTGTATCATCACACTACCGATTTTCATGAACTTAGATTTTCATTAAATGGTAGTAGAAATGTTTAGAGTATTTACATAAGTGTGTTTATATTATTTCTAAGTCTAAATGGAGTACTGAGATTCCATTGATAGCAAATCTTGATAAAACCAGGAAGTGAACTGCCCTAGTTCAAGGTTAACGTGGAGGACTGTGTACTCCCTCACCAAAATTCACGAAGACGCTATTAGGTATACTAAGCTGAGTAACTCATGTACAGATATTAACATAATAACATGAATAACGTTCTAAGACATTATAAATAGGTACATGGAAACTTTCGTCCGTTTGAGACTGCTTAAGTATGCATAATATAATAATAAATTGAAATAAAATATTAGAAACATAAACAACATGATTTATTGCATAAATAAATAAAACTTTGATGAGAAAGTTGCAAATTGTAATGCTAGTGGTGTAATATTTCAATTGCGTCAAAATTGGTGTGTAATTGATCATTTATGATTTGTGACAACTTTGATAGATGCAACACCAATAGTTTAATATAATTATTTATTAGGAAAATGAAAAGAGATAATTAATGTACGTGCTAACGCGCTAATAAGACTAAAATTAAATTATGATGAAGGAAAGTAACCTTGGGGGAGCATGTAACTGGAGGAGATGAACTTCCACCGGATCTGGTTCGCCAAGTGGATGGGCAGATTGGAATCGAAGAGACGGGTGTGCGGCTTAATCCCTTGCCATCGGATATAATCACGGATGAGACGCTTGCAATGGCATCAGCACAATTAATTAATGACCACATTGAGAGCTCATCTGATGCGCTGCTTCTTGCCCAAGTAAAAAAATTGCAGTGCCAAGATTGAATCCTATTGTACAATTTGATTATGGCGTCTATGTTTACTTTACAGAGACATCAAGTACGAGTGGTGCCCATTACCGTCATTGATTACAGATGGAAAAATCATGATGGTAGTTACTTCATTTATGGCTTAGAAAATAAAGTGTATGCCCCGGACTATCCGCAAACATGCTGCTGTGGTTGTAGCATCGTATAATGATTAAGAAACCAAATCTGGACACGAAATGAAAAAAGAACGGAACTGAGTCAGTTGCCCATTTCATCATTTCATTTCAGATATTTATCAAGAGATGTGCAGTAAGTAGGATAAGGAAGAATATCTCTGCGTTTATTTATTTAGTCGTATGTATACCATAGGGCTGAAGCATTCTCTCCTGTAATGTATTAACGAATGGACTTTAATCTATAGCTATTATTGTTAAGTAGTGGAAATACTAATCAATGAGTATAATGCGTGTCAGTATATTTATTTCTGTGTATGATTATATTTTTCTATCAGCTGCGATAAGAAACATCAACTCAAGTTGCTCTCTTTGTAATGCCTCACATGATTTGTAAAGAATGACTAATTCTTAAAGAATGTACATACGATGGAAATTGTTCTGATTTATTATCTGTAAGATTGTCTAGTGCTAAGTTCAGTATTAGTGTTGCCATTGTCAATATTATTAATATCATTTCCTTATTATTACTAATGTACTCTAAGTCACATTATTTTAGGCGGAAGTCATCCTTTGTAATCTCATTCATTTATTTTTCTATTCATCTTGTTTATTTACTTGTTGTTAGTAATCCTATCTTCCATGAACCACCATTTTAAAATGATTATGTATATGTATGCTTGAAATGTTATCACTAACATTAAAGATTTTCTTTCAGATTTTCATAGTTCATTTAACTTGGAAAAACCAACAGCCTCCTGCCCCAAACATCGCCCTATAGCATTGAAATAGTAGGCATTAAAGCATAAAACAAGCATTCTTAGAAAAATATCTTAAAATTCAATGTTTACACACAAATCTATGATAATCTCAATTTTCACACTTTGTGAGTGCTAGAGTTCTTGGAAAACCCAATTTAAACCTATTGTTTCACTTAATATACAATCACATTCAGTTTATTGTAGGTACTAGGTACTAATCTCTATCATAGCATTCCATTCTTTCCTGTTAAGTAAGCTAATATTAAACAAGTACGCGGAAAGGAAGGAAACTTTTGTCCCAAAAGATTACCTTTACTGTTCCTGCTTTGTTAAAATTAAATAGGTATTCACATAGGATATACGTAGGTTTAAAGTAGAGCGGATGTGTGTATGAATTTCCTAGTTTTTTAAAGCTTTATTTTTCAAAAATTTCATTTGACAACAGAGAAAAATGAGTGATTGCTTTACAATTTTGCAAATTTTAGTCAAGTACACACAATCGAGCAATAATTTTTTAGTATTGAAATCTTAAAAAATAAAAATACGGAAATCAATGACCTGAATGTCATAAAAACGATAAAATGATTCCAGTCGGTCACAAAATGAGACTACGGGCTAGAACGACTTTTAACGAGTACCTGACCTAGATCAATGTTAGAATATCAACGACCATTGAATAAACTTTAGTTTGTCGATCATTACATCGCGGAAGTTCAGTAATTACAAAATTAAAATTTACTATCATTTTAATAACAGAAATTAATTTGACTGTGCACATACACACATTGACATAGGTAGTAATATATTATTGTGATATGGTGAACCCGGCAATTGCGTGAGTAAAAACTACGTATGTAAATGCCTACCTAGAGAAATTAGTACACAGTAGTGGGGTCGGTACCCTTAGTGGTTTACGGAAGGTCTTCTTTTTATTGTAGTTCATTCAAGATTAGAGATAATTAATTACAGGCCATTTTGGGGACAGGACGTGTCTGACAATGGAATTTGTAATCTTTCCGGATATTGAAAGCAGGAGAATGACCCCCCATTGGATACTTTAACATTCATCAATTAACGGCACAGTCAACAATTGCAACTCATGTCACTTATTTTATTCGAAATCATGTATATACGTCAATGCATGAAGAATTCATTGTCCTATTTTGGGAGCCTAGCTGACCCGTCAAATGTTTGACGCACGTAGAGCGAGTTTTTAAATGTTATCTTAATAATCCGGATGCTATAATTAATAAAATGTAGTAAAGGTAATTTCTTAAAAAAGATTTAGCAATTAAATAATTATGCTTCGCCTGCCAGGTTCTAGGTTAGAGGCTAGGTTGCTTTGGGACTTGAGACACAGACGTACAGTACAACTTTAACTGCACAACGGAGTCAATTGAGACGCGATTCTAATTTAGTAATCGCTGTGTCGTTCTCGTTCTTATGATAATATTATGTACCTGTTTTAACCTTTCTATTGGCTTTGTAGGATATTTCATAAAATGTGCTAGCAGGAAGTGAATATTTAGGTTTTTGATGAATTTCCTAATTATACCTCGGTAAGAGCCGATCAATCGTCAATGATTGCAGTGGACGACTAATTAAATTAGGCAGTCGCAAGTCGCAAATACAATCAGCAAAATTTCGGATGATCTTGGCTGATCTTAACAAGTTAAATTATTTGAAAGAAGGATTACTATCGCTTCCCTGCATTAAAGTGATACATTTTATGTCTTCTTTTTTTCAAAGGTTTATATTCATGAGTTTTTAGTTGGGTACTATTGATTGCGACATTTATTTTTATACTGAGAGATTTAGAGGATCATCATAAAGGCAAAGAAATTATAATTACAGGTCAGGGCGTTCTAGAAAAGTAATAGAAGCTGCCTACATATTTAATGTAATTATTAAAGGACAGAATTGGACGTCAGGAAAAAAAGGCAAGAGTCAATGAACAAAGGAGTCAATTCCCTGAATATCCTCCCAAACTCTAATTCCTAAGTAGTCTGTCCATGTTGAGTAGTAATGAGAGATGTTTACATAAGTAGTTTAATGCGGTGGTTAGCATTTCCATATTATAAAACAGGAAGAGAAGCAGAAAGGTCACATTCAATGGGCAATGGCTGTCATTACACGGTGCAGTTCATTGCATTGTGTTTAGTTTGATGCAGCTGGAGAAGATATGTTTCTTTGAGGGCACAACGGTCCCACTTGTCGCCTGTCCCCACAATTTTCTGCATACGCTTGCGCTTCTTTAGAGAATCTACTTTCAATCTGCTTCTGTCACCCCAATTGACAACACTTATCGCACAATTTTGCACTTTCAAATATTTATCTCCTTCTGACTAATTTCTATTTCTGTTAACTCAGAATTCAGAACTGAAACTAATCCCTTTATCAGTGTTTAACTTTTGATCAAATTGATTACGATTATTTATACTAGGTATTTACACAACTTGACCCACAGATAATTTACAGAACTGGCCCTTTTCTTGGAATCTGCACTCTTAACTTAAGAAAATTTATCAATCTACTACCACCTACCTACCCAATCATAGTATTCGGATTACATTTTTGTGCATCTATCATCTATAATCCAATTGCTATTATCAACTATAAATATGAGTGATCAGTGTGATTTCGGTAATATTACGCAAGGCATGTCGTCAAACATCCAGGATCCAAAAGTCACAACTGATTTGAATGAATTGAAGAAAATTTTGCCTCCCTTGGAAGCTGCTGGTGAAGATGTTGGTAAGCTTTATGATAAATATTAAATTCCTTAGCTTAGAGATATACCACAATTTTACATGAATATTGAATAGGACATACTACTGATTATCTCTCCGTTCCATATAATTTCGATATTGATAGAATAATTTTGACACCACCGAATTACAATTACATCACACAGCTTCGAATGAAAATATACATGCAGTGAAATATTGCCGTGTTAATGTTAATACAAAATACGAGTGCAAATTGAATATAGTATTAGTGTGCTATGAATAGCAAAATTCAGAGATCGAATTAAAATATAATTAGTAAGCCACTAAAATAAACGAAATGAAATAGCCATATGTACCAAAGCAATGTCTTACTTCCTACACTAGAAAATTTCTTAGAAATTCATTCTCTATTTAAAAAATTATTTATAATTTAATTTTGGACTTCAAAGTTACAATATTGTAGGAATCCATAGAAGGGACTTGTGTAATTTAAAGAACATGTAAAAGGTTGTTAGTCATTTACGATAGAAATTAATGAAAGTGGTTGCAGAAACGAAGTTTTCAATTGTTTAATAATTGTTCGTACCATAAAATCCCAAGTGAACAATTAAATATAATTATGAAACTGCACTTTCTATTTTCGTCAGATACAGAATAATTTTACTAGCTTCCATTTAATGAATAATTATTAATTATAGTTCCATGTTTTCTATCAAAATGCATGGAAAGTTCATATCCCAGCTTTCATGAAAAAGTAGTAGAAGCTCCGACAGGTAGATGGCAATCAACGTAGGCAAAATGCAAGGCGATTTGAAGTGAACGGGAGTTGGGGCGCTTTGAGACATTTATGTGTCTGTCTCCCACAGTGCACAATTCACAAGCACAATTGCTGAAAAGGCAAACGGTAGACTTGAAAGAATGTTCTTGTTATAATATGCACGAGTGCACGATAATATGCTATTGCAGTCACCAACTAGGTATTATTGTTAAATATTAAACAGATTCAATTTCAATAGTTCTGGATTTAAACAGTAAAATTTTGGAGATTATTAGGTAGGTAAGTAGGTACCTTACATTTTCTCTATTAAATCTGGTATTTTTTTGTCTATTTGTATACCTTACTAGTTCTTATTTTGTACAAACAATGCAGAAATAGAGATATCACATTATTATTTTTAGCGTGTATTGTGATGTCACGTTATTGACAGATATTTATTGTATCTGCGTATTAATTACTTAATGATGATGTCAGATTATTGGCCATGTGAGTAGATATTACATGCCTTAGGTTAGAATTCATAAGTCACACAGGCTAATTCTGATTTGAAGCGATAAATTACCATCGCTCTAAATATTTCTACAAGGAAAAGTGTTTATAGTTATTTCATAGATGTGAAAAATAATTTTTCTTGTCTTAGCCAACGGCCAATTACTTAGCAATCCCTTTTATGCATGAAAGGGAATGTTGTTAGAGAATTAATAATTTAGTGCATTTCATGTAAATATTTATGTATTTATCAAAACTTTGACACATTCTATCTATAATTTAGCATCAGTGTACTGTTTTGAAGTTAAATTTAGGCAAGTCATTTAAGTGAGCTATCCATAAATGAGCATTTAATGGTGTAAATCATGACTGTATAGTAATTGTTCTGTCCATCTTGAATACTATACGTTCTTTGAATGTATGTAAGTTATGTAGGATAATTACTATTCAGTTGCTTTCGTTAGGCGATGGTGATTACAGTAGACATTTAAATGTTACCTTATTTATAACTGGATTTATGACTTTAATGAGAAAAATTATTATCATGAGATACAAGTAGTTGTTTACAGGTTGCACGTAATTGTTTCGCATTAGTTGTATTAACTGAGAAGGCTACCAAACAAGAAGTAAAATGCATAGTACATTAATACATTATGCAAGGGAATATTTTCAGTGGGACAACTAGTAATATCATTTTGAAAGGGAATCCATGTTTATTTTTAGCGTATTGATGTAAAATATCGCATTCACATTGCACAAATATTATTTGCTGGGCTTCTTTGTAGTTTATTCTTTGTCATTATTACAAAGTCAGAGGGAAATAACCTTATCGCTCAAATTCGCTCTCAGTAAAGTAAAATAAATTTAATCTGCAAGAATAGGATCCATATACGAGATGCATTTCATTATTCAATATATTTAGTGGAATATATTGGAGAGATGGGGGATTTTCGTTAGGGGTGACGATGCTGGCAATTCAAATAAGATATATGAACGTGTGCATCTCCTTTTAAGTCCGCCAGTGCAGTTTAGATTTCGAAGCACAGTTTTTAAAGGGAGGTCGTAAGTGAGTGTCAATCGATATTCCGTGGGAAATAAGTTACTACGTACTACGCATTGTATATTGCATTCACTCTTCACTCCCTTTTCGTCGCAATCATAACTCGTCACATCAAAGCGCTATCCTCAGTAGTTGCCTACTTTGTGTAACCCTATGTCTTGCCTTTTGTCTATAGTAGTAGAGATGAATCATGTAGGCCGGCTCAGATTTCTCGATGAACAATTCTGCTCTTTCCTAGTTCTCGATGACTTTCCATCTCAACTTTGTAATTATGTTGATGATGTCTTTTGTGGGAACTCTCTCATCGGCTTTATGCAAACGATTTTCGAAAATTAGACCTATGCTGATATTAGCGTTTCTCATGTCATTTCATCGAATTAAAATTACAGATAAGAGGATTTCATTGAATTAGTTTAATTTCAGTCAGTATCCTCAAATATTTAATCCCATGAAAGAAAGCTAATAAATACATGCATTATTACTATCTAATACGTATTTTGTACATGGTATAGTTAATTGTATTTTCATCGCTAAATATATTATTGTTAGCAAATCATTATGTTATTACTTGGTCGAGTTTTGTACACGTAGCATAAATCCTTTTGTATGAGCGAAAAGTATTTATCAACGAAATGATTAATAATTATATCATTAGTATTCCGCTCATTATGCTTTCTATAACAATACAGGTGTATGTCAATGAACATGGTTTTTGGATACAGTGTACATTTACATGATACGTTAGTAAATGAATTACATTATTATGTACATAAGTAGTATTGTTGCAACTTTCTCAATTATGTATTTATGTGCACTGACTTTCTCTACAATAGTCTCAGGCATTCAACGACCGAAGAAACTACAATCAATTATTGAGGTGTGAGATAATGATGAAACATGATAATATGGAGCAACAGGGTCCTATTCACCGAAATTAGATAAATGCTTCAAAACAGAGCATTTAGATAATTATTCATCAAACTCGTGCATGTCTTCAATTTGCACACTTTGTTCTAAGCATCTATTCATATTTGAAATGCAGTGAGCAAATTTCGCCCATTGTAGTGACTGCTGCTATACATATGCACATTAATTACGGTTAGGTCGACAAACTTCATGGAGTTCATTCATGGGGTTGACATTTTAATCCTTCATTGCTCTTCGGGTTTAATGTCCGACTTAGATTTCTCAGTAAATACCTAAAAGAATAATGGTCGCTTAATGTTCAATTCCAAAGACTGATGTTGCTAGTTAAAATTCTGAATAAAAATTATAACAAAAATAAAGCGTGTGTGAATGACAGAATCATTTGTCCCTGATATTATTTTAATGGATATTTCGACTGTTAAAAATATTTCACTATTGTTGTTAACTAATTACATTTTTTGCGCATCAATTCCATTTCAATTTTTATCATCTTTAATACTGACAACGGATGTATTAATTTTGAATACGAAGAATTATATACAATAAAACAGTAACTCCCATCGTTATTAGACGTGTAAGCATAAGCATTTCAAAAATATATCTACATGATTTTAGCGTATACGAATATTTTTCATAAGCATTGCTAGCATTTATTGCCGTATATAAATATTTTGTCGAATTTTAGTCTATTAATTTATTTTTATCCATAATGAAACTGAATTAGTTTGTTTGAATATTATAGTAGAGAAATATTTGAGGATATGTTTTTGTGGGCTAAGGATAAAATATCTCCTTTATGCAGTACAATGTACGACTTTGTCTTCAGTCGTGAGAATGAAGAAAAAATCAGGCGGGAATGATGCATCAGGGTTGGGTGATGCAAGAAGATGAGATTCCTTTGCCCTGAGAAGATCTTCATAACATTCCCTTCTCAGACAGATAATAAACTCTTGCTTACATTTACATCTTACTCGAAAGGAACGCCACGCTGCATGCTACATTGTAATTTCATATGTAAGGATACTACATGACTACTAATATTACAACTTTACCATGCACGCTCGTTTCGTGTGTGTGTGTGTGGATACCTTTTTACTACTTTGAGGGCACTGAGACAATGCACAATTCTTATTAGCGTCTGTAGCTGTGCACTGTTTTTCTTAAACTTCTTTAATTCTTATAATTTTGTAAACCTCGATCTATGACTCTATGACTTTGATACACACAAGTAAACCAGTAGGGATAGTTATCTCTTAAAAACAATTTAGCTCCCACATGGCCGAATTTTCTCCGTTTATTTCGAAATTTCTTTTAGTAAATACTGCAATTTTGTATGGGAAACATTTTTGGCGCCTAAAATAAATTGGTTAACAATAAATTATGAAATAAAAATAATTTATATTGATACTTTACATCATTAAGTATTCCAGCATTTGCATGCACAGTAGCATAATTCCCACTAGGAAAAATGTCAATGGATTGTAATTAATTATATGCTAGCATTTAATTTTGTTTAGAAATTCAGAATAATAATATTTCCAAGAAAGTATGAGAATATTATGGAGTAAAAGATTGTGTTATGTAAGAAGCTCTGGTTCTCGTGGTCCATAGTTAGAAAAGAACAAAGTTGGAAAATAGTTGGCTAATGGCTACACAGTTCCATGACATTAGACGAAATGCATTGCCTGAAATGCAGTGAAGGGAAGGGAAGGCAAGGAAATTCATGTATGTATGTATGTGAGATAAAAGGAAGGGCAGGCAGAACAGACGCTCTCGTAGCCAGGCAGAGTCACTGTAATATTATGGCAAAGGAAAACAAAATAACAGAGAAGAACAAGAGCGACAAAAAATACTATGGAGCAAAGAATTGTATTCGTAGGGAACTCGTAAAGGTTGGGTGGAGAGGAAATGGGAGACCTTGGAGGTTCATGGACACGGACATGAACGAGTCAAGTTGACTTAACTACGGCAGGCGGGAAGCTGTAGCAGCCTCTCATTTATATTATGTGGCTGTGATTGAACTAATGGTTACGAACTGAGACTCACATGTGGCCTGCCACTACTACACAGCGGCCTATGTACCAGTAACAAGAAACTTTGTATCACCATCTTACACTCACTCACTCACTCACTATACATACATACATAATATTATTATTATTACGTTGCATTACACTCTCTGGGATTCTTAGACTATTAAGTAGATGCATACTTGACTATATTAAGTAGGTACATGGTACATGTGTGTAGCCACATCTGCATACGATCTATCTGCCTCTACTCCTTTCTACTCTACTAAAACTCAGTTGTTAAAGCCAGTGCAGTGTGCACAGGTAGAAATCCCTATAGAGCATCATAAAAAATACTTTCTTATCCAAGGGTATAATAATAGTCTTTCCTGCATATAATATCAGCCTTTTTATCAAGCAGAGAAATAGCTGATCTCAACCAAAGTGGCTTAACTGAAGGAATGTGATGAACTCAGTGGATGTAAAAAAGACACAAGATATTTACATGCAATAGCTACACCGTACGTACGTACCTACACCTTGTGATTTATATGCGGAGAAGTTAGAAGTTGGAGCTAAATAGATTTCGTCTTTCTTACAATAATAACACGGGCTATGTTAAAGGTAGCAACTTTCGTGCGGGTACCTACTAACTACTACTATGTATTAAGTCTTATAGGTACTTGTATGTAGCATAGCAAATTATATCTTTGATATGTCGATATATGTAGTAAGTAGTAATACTGACTCGCATATATTATTATAGGATAGGTAGTGCATGAAATAATGTATGCAATGCACCTGAAATTCTCAACCTCCAACCTGAAATGTTGTTGAAGGAAAAATGTGTAATGCAGAATATAGAAATGAAACGGTGTTCGTATTCTGACTGTATGTACATGACAAATAATAGCAATAGTATTATTAGCCTCCACCTATAATAATAATAGTATCTCTCGAATAACATGATCTAACATAAAAGGAAACGTATGACTGTGAGATTGATAGGGAATTGTTGTGAGGAGTTTTTTTAAAGGCATACTGTGCAGAGTGCAGTGTCTCATCCTCTGTTGTGATGTGACTCAGTCTTCAATAAGTGGCCAACTAACAGAAAACTAGGCGTATGACTTGAGTTTTGCTTTTTAGCCATATATGATCACTATAGAAGTTTGAGTTGAGAGAAACTGCCTTACGATTAGTGTGCATTGTGTATCGTCTGAATTCTGAATGTTTCCTTGTCTGCTCTGTGATTTTTTGTATACGATCGAATGAGCTAACTCCAAATGTTTTGTTCATAGTAGAGAGAGAGAGAGAGAGATGGGATGTTTCTGTGTAAAATAACTTGGTTGATGAAACCTTAGAGGAGAGTGTCAAATTAAACCGTAGTCAAAGTTAAGCCAAGCCAAACCGGTTGTTATGAATGCATTGTGTAGTGCATTGCAACAGTGCTCCACTACTTACTACTACAGACAAAACGTACGTTTATAGATACAATGTTTTGGTAGTGCCGAAGAATATGTATTAGCATTGGATTTAGGAGAGATGCGACTATATTATTATTATCTCTCTAGAGAGAGAGAGAAAACAGAGAAAAAGTGTCTATCTGATGAGATATTAACGTGTGTGGATATGTATGTATGGGTTTTACGGCGGGCAGGGAGGTAGTGTGAGTGTGTAGTAAAATCATATCCGAGTTTCAGTGAACTGAGCGTAGTGAGGCCAAGCCAGGCATGTGGGATTGGAGGAAAGGGTTAAATTCTCTATAGCTAGCGTATTCTTGTGCAGACAAGTAGGGAAGAGTATGGGATGCAGATAGATAGAGGTATAGGTAGCTGTATAAAATTCTTTAGATTACTGGCAGACAGCAAACAGAGTGAAAAACTCTCGTAGGCCTGGCCTGACATATCTAATAGGGAGAGATAGAGAGAGAGAGGAATATCTCGTGGATTTTCATAAGAGTGTCTGTCTGTGCACCGTGCATCGTGCAACGCGTATTTGTTTGGACGAAGAGTTTGTAAAGAAAGTTGTGGCGAGGGAATAATATAGGCGGGCTAGAGGGCTGCGGAGTGAAATTCCGTGCACAGCTAAACGTATGCTGCGTTGAATGAGCCAAGAGCCGCCTGTTTCCCCCAATCGGCCCGCCACTCATTCCATTGGCTCTTCATACATCCCTGGAATCCCATCCATCTTATATCTTAAAGCTTTTTCCCTTTGAAACAAGAAAGGGAACGGTCGAAGCACGCCTCCATTCATCCTGCATACCATCTAGTTCCATGTCTGGCACGAATTTCACAGCGTAGGAGGAAATTTTGGAAAATTTCTTCAAAAACAAATTTTGAGGATGGGAAATAGAATTTTAAGGGTACGGACTCAAGGTAGGGTTAAGGGTCAAAATTGGTTGGCACGCGTCCCGCCAGACTCGCATGGCTACATTGTCGAGGTAATTGTATGTAGTTGTATGTGTATGTGTGTGTGTGTGTGCTACGCTCGGTCAATGTCTCCCTCGCTCTCTATGTCTATTTCTACTGAATGCGATGATATTAGAGTGCAAGGAGAAGGAAAAACCATGGGGCAAGAATATACAGGAGCAGTTAGTAGTAGTGGAAGGAAAGGAAACTATGCATTTTGGCTTGGCTTTACTATTCTGCTGTGTTATAGTTTTCTTTTAGGAGGAGTAGTACCCTAGTCGTAGTATCATTATGTAGTATTCAACTCAACGTGTTCGTAGTAAACTAAAAGTATGTATGTATGCAGACTTTGTGTGGAAACGGTCCTAGCGTCGACTACGTCTACCTATTTCAAATGCTCATGCTCACAGGTTTTTGCTGCTTGCTTGCTTGTGAATACTTGGGATATATGTTGTGTTGTGCCGCTCCTGCTCTAGCCTCTCTGTGTCTATGTGCGTGTGTCAGGATATTAGGAGAGAAGTGAACTCTGGTTCCCTGTTACGTGAATAGAGTGAGTGAATGTAGCTATAGAGCACTCTGAGCAAACCACATTCAACTCACTCACTCAGTGATCATATCATATCCTTCGTATACTAAGCTAAAGGCCTTTAAACAGTTCCAAGACTGGTTCGTCTCATAAGCCCCACAACCACACACTCTCTGTATGCATGTAGCTCTCTCTCTCTCTCAGTCAGCGTTGTTGTAGTACTCAAGTGAAATACAACAGCCTTCCCCCCGCAATCCCTATCGCGTATCCCTGGCTGATAACTAGTTATTCCATCTCCTACGGCCAGTCAAACCAAAACCAAAGACTTACTTGGGGTTTCCTAATACACTTCACGTCAGTACTACTCTGATCGCTTGTCAGGGAGGTTCTTGTCACTTTTTACTCTGAACTCGTTCATAACAATCAACTCTTTGAGCTATCTCACATGTAAACATACAGATACAAACTCCAACAACTTTCATAAGTTACTCCAGTTGACAATTCAACTCCGAACTAGAACTTCAGTGCATTCAGAGTTTGCATTTTTAACTTATTTTACCCACTACATCTCAACATCTCATATGAGACTTTTGTTTAACAAAGTCTTAAAATCACTCAAAGTGTTTTCAGTGGAAATTGAGACACTGGAATTTTAACACAAGTTACAAACCTATACTTCGTGCTCATAAGAAATCAAATACAACTTTTTGTGGAAAAAGTATAAGTGAAATTTACTTAGTTATCATCTCGGAAATTTTTTAAATCGCATACTCGCTATTACTAAAAGACACTTTTAGTAATTTTTAACCCTTCGCATTAAAAACAAACAAGTTTTCATTTGAACGTTTCAAACGATTTCAAAAGTGTACTATTTCTTCGCTTGTTGTTATACATTGTTACACTTGTCTCGTGTCCTCTCATTCGTTTTACTACAAGTCTACATAAGCGTACATTGTACTCTTATAACTTTGTTTTACTACTCCACGCATAAATATCTCACGTTGTAACTTTACCAAATAGTTATCAAACCCAATTTTCGCATTTTAACATTTTAACAAGTTAGTGTGAAAGTATAGTTGTGAATTTCTTGGAAATTGTTCAATCTAGAACATAAATTCTCTAAAGTTTTAACATAAACGTGCTAGTGAATAAGCATTCGATAGTTGACTCTTTGTCATTAGATTTCATGAAAAACTATGTGGAAATGTCTAAGAAACCAATCAACACAAGTGCTGCATCTAATACATGTTGTTCTAACGGAAACTTATACACCACAAACAATTTAACCTTTGGAATCATGGATAATAAGGATAAAGCTCGTGGTACAGAATTCATTTCATTTCTCTCACTTATAAAATACAAACATCGTAGTAGCTATACAAATAAAATGCTAATGCCCCCATCAAAACTTAGTAAATAACTAGCAGACTTTTATAGTTGAGACAGCTTCTCCATTCATTTACCATTTGTCTGCTCAAGAATTATTGACAACAGTTAAATAAATACATTCTAGTAGTAGTCGTAGTAGGTTTTTGACTTTTCTCATTGTTTGTAAATAAAGGAGTCGTTGCGGGTATATAATAGGAAGCTAGCTATGTTTTCCATTTCCGAAGCATATCAGTAGGAACAATGAATGATTGCGAGTTCATATTTATGTAGGTACGTAGTACGGACGAACGTAGAAGGAACGTTCGTTCATCTTCTGCAAAAGTGAAACAGTATCTCAAGTTACAGTTGTGGACTTGTAGTATGTGAACTCATTACTTTACTCTGCCACAATTACGGATACGATGCAGATAGACAGACACATTTATATGACAGACATAGAAAGAGCGATTCGTAAGCAGAAAAGTATTTCCTTATTTCATTGCCTGTGCCATTACTCGCGTATGCAGGTTATGTTATTATGTTCCACCAGTACATCTGGAATTTTATAAAGTTACGACGATGTTTTTGTGTCAAGTCCAGCTATAGCTCAAATGTTTAGTCGCACAATCTCAACTCGAGTCTCACTCCGTCTCAACACAAATAAACTGCTGTAGGCGAGTAGCTATAGAGTTTCTTTTGACTTGCATACAGACTTGTTTATAATTTTCTTCCATAGAGCAAATAACCTGCCTAAAACTGTAAATCACGTACTTTAAACTTGAAGCTCATGCATGTGTGACCCCATTAGTGAATGAAAACATTGAACTGCATATTAATCCACTTTGCTCTTCTATGCATACTTATTAAAATGCAGTCTTATCAGATTCCAATCTCATCTCATCATTATCCATTAATTCTCTGTCTATTATTTAGCTTGTGAATAAGGAGAACATTTAAAACGTATTTTTATTTCTATGTGAAGAACTAGTATTATCGTGACATAAACACTCATTTTAATGCTGAATGACAGATTTTTTTTAAAATGCTATAAAGCATTATCTAGTTGAGCACATTTGTTAATATATTATAAACATAGGATTATACTCTAAAATTCCCATGTTCAACTTGGTTTTCCCTTCCAGGGACAAACCCAACAGATTAAACAATAAATAATTGAATCACGTCAATAATATCTTACCTGAACTCAATTCATGCTTTTATGTGAATTGTATATAAATAGATAAAAGTAGAGATTATTGTAGGCTAGCTTTGTAATGACGTAGAGTACCAGGAACATTTATGATGATATAGCTTATCTTGATTTAAGCCAGGATAAATATATGCTGAATTGAATTAATTTGTTGCCAAATAGCATTCTCTGTACAGAGCATACAGTCATGCCAGGTTCAAAGATTCCTGATTAAAAATACACTACACACAATAGTTCTTTACCGAATCAGGCCAAATTACAAAGTTCTCTTCGAAAACTCATACAGTATAGGAAACAGGAGTTCGTTCGTGTAGATATGACATCGGTAGAGTATTACAGACTACACAACCCTACAAATAGCAGAACAAGTTTTTCGAGGCGTCTCATGTTGACATCATACGTACCTTACCTAGGTATAAAAGCATAGGCAGAGCTTGACATCTGAGAAAATTGAAACTCTAGATTGCACTGAAGATAACGGAAAAATATGTATAAATATTATTGCATAAAAAATTGGAACATTTGCAAATGCAAAGTCTTTGGAGCAAAATGAGACTAGGTACCTACCTAATACAGATAAGGAGGTAACTTAGGCTTAGGTATTGGAAATACATATGAGGTCATACAGCTATTACTTGAAATGCCTCAGAAAAGTGTAAAAAGGAGTTGAAATGAGAAATTATTATGAAAACGGAAAAATTGGTGTCCAAGGATATGCATTGAGAATGGAAGCTCATCGACAACACAGAAGTCTCATCGCCGTCACGATTCAAGAGTAGTGGTTTTATTTCTCTAATTTCTCGGAATGAGAAATGTCCTCCGGGGTTAAACGGAATGAGCATAGCTTCTAAGTAAAACAAGTAGCTATAATAATATAGTCACACACTTCAAGAGAAATTGCAATCCTGTTTAGATTTCGGAGAAGAAGGAATGAAGAAAGCATTTTCTAGTAACTTGTAGTTGTATAAATACGGCGGATTGTATTTCCAGGCAAGCAAAGGTGGTGATATCAGAGAAAATGTCAAAGAGCATTTGAGTCAATTTCAAGTTGAATTTAGGAGTTGAAATGCAAAAGGTGAATTTATGGCTCCTTCCAACAAAAGATATAGTTTAGTGTGTACTAAAGTGAATTGCGGAGTGTATATATATTTATTTGATTGTTCACAGCTATGTCTTCCCGCGAGCCCTTCGAGAGAGCGTACAGACTAGGAAATCTACTGGGACAAGGCGGTTTCGGAACCGTTTACGCCGGCATGAGACTGAGGGATGGGTTACCGGTAAGTTCACTCTTATTATTTTTATTTTCTGTTTAAGATCTTTAAAGGAGTTTAAGCATGTGAGACAGCAATCCCATGGACTTTAATGGTAGGAAGAGGATGAGTCCTCCCAAAATTGCCATTAAATTGTATAAGAGCCTTGGCGAGCCTTGTGCGTAGATAATCTGAGAGGGATTACATTAACCAAGATCTATTGCTAAATGACTTCACTTTCGAGAGCTTAATAAGTGAAATTCGTGAGTTGGAGTTGCATGGCAGTGTCTTTGAGAAGACAAGACAACTCGAGTCAAACAGTCAATAGACAAGAAAATCAAGAGAAGACTACGCAGTCATGTGGTTTCTCTTTTCACGTTTAACAGTTACAGTATTTCTATAGAGCACAGCACACTATAGTGCGAAATTGCTATGTGCCTGCTAATTCTTTGGAATTTACTCGTCCCAAGAACTTGCTTCGTTCCTTCGAATGAAGTACAATGCGCACTATGTACTATAGGTAGGTACCTACCTGTAGACTAACTAAAGGCTAGGCATGACCCACTTCCAGCACATCCAATCCAGTACAACTTCAACTAAGAAATTCATGTGCAAGACTATTTTACAAGCGCTAACTATCTAGCTGTACATACACACACTAAATCTTATCATTTTAAAGAATGCGATACATCTTTTCTATCAAAATCACACTAAGTATATACTATCTCAGACAGGTTATGATCATTGCTCTACTCATCATCTATTCTGGCAGCTAGCTACTGCACATTCCTATCATACATTATATTATTGTTACATACGAAATATTATTATTCATTCTTTCGCATTTTCTATTTACACTTGAATTATACATCAGCAAATTTTACTAGCATTAGAGTGTGCCAACGAATGCAAACCTAGCGTCTTCGTCATTTGTACTGTGTAAAACATTTATAAATTATGAAAATACAACTGTGCACATAGTAAATAGACTTTCATTCTACGAATAAATAAGTATGCATGATTAATAATTAATACTATGCTACGTGCACAGTATGTTAATTAAAAACACTTAAGTAATTTCCTATAATAAAACTTCCTTATGACAATCAGTCATGTAACCTCCTGTCATCAGTCTATATAATATAATTTGTGACTCTAACTCTGTGCATTCATAATAATAAATAATGAATTAAATTTTCTTTGTACAGGTGGCCATCAAACACGTTTCCAAGCTAAAAGTTACAGACTGGAGAATTGTAAGTGAAAACTATTCATAAATCTACTACTCTCCTATTCATGCAATTAAATCAACTGCTTTCTAGGTCTAGGTATTCTTACAGTGCCATAATTTCGCGTATGCTTACTCACTATAGCGTACAGTAGTTTTATATTAGACATATGTAGTATAGTGTAGTGTTTCGCAACATTTCCGCTTTAGTTTAGTATGCCATGTCGTGATGTCATTTCTTTCATTCAAAAACACATAAATGTTAGCTATGCGCATTAGCCATGTATACAGTTGTTGGATGTAGTAAAGCCATTATAAAAACAAATTAGCGACAACAATAGGAACTTAGAGATTTTACATGCATGTATTTATAGTTGTTACTATGCTTATTGTACATCAGTACATGTGGTTCACAATAGTATTTTTGCGTATACGAGATTCTGATTACCTTGTTCTTTACATCCTATTTATATATTTTTCTCGTTCATTCAAAAATTTCACTGCCGTAGCTCAATTTATCTAATTCATTGGATTGTAATAGTGAAACCATATGGATATTTCAATGCAGTAGTAGAGGATTACGTCAGGTTAACGTTGAAAGAATCTAGATGTAAACAATGAAAAGCTTCCTATATTTATATAACCATACTATGATGAGTCTATGAGCGTTTCCTAAACAATACATTTTACACTCATTGTATTTAATAGAGATGTTTTAGCAACAATATATAGTAGCCTACTGAGAACTATTAATTTTTTCCTCATAATTTGTCTATTATCATATCATTTATCTAATGTAGACGTAGTACAAACGTTTGCATAAAAGAACTATATAACTATCTAACATATGTAGTTAGGATATGTTTTGGTAGTATTATTACTAGGAGGATTTCGACATATGTAATTTTAGGTTGCAGTTTAATACTGTGAAGTTGAATCATTTGAATGAGAAAGGGCGTACGATAAAATCATTGAAATTTCTGCTCTGTGATCTCATCTTTTAAAAGGATCGTATTCTAGCGTTCCTAGAACCACACTATGCATAAAAAGTAAACAAGTGAACTTGTATGCATGTTGTATAAGGATGGAGATGTATAGATATATCCTATCCTCATGTTTACGTAGGCAGATCCATAGGATTTGCCTATCTAAACAGACAGGTATTCCTATTATTATTACAGGCTTTCGTACTAGGTAGTGTAGGTAGTACGTACGTAATGTGGTCATGGCCTTTGTTTTTATGCTTAGCCAGCAAAGTTCTGTGTGTAGCCAACGTAAGTGGATGAAAGTTTGATATGAATGGCCATTCTGCGTGTCTATGTCATACCAACGTTGTAAAAATCTACTGCAAAAAAAGATAACGTCATCTTTAGCACTACGTAAACATTGAATTGATTTATGTCATATTAGTATAACTATTGTTGTATAGCCTAAGTACACGCTATCTAACTAGGTAGGTAGCTGCATAAAAATAATTGTAATAGTATAGAGGGGATTGAGGAACACCTTGCAAAATATTCTTTGTGTTTATTCACGACTGAATTCGCTTTTCATAATGCCTACGCTAAAATCTTTGCAATTTCAAAATGATGGCTTCTGAAAAGGGGGAAATTGAGAAAATGAGCTAATTGGTGTATATTTCTTTACAGCTGAACAACCACCGCGTTTCTTTGGAAATCTACCTGTTATCAAAGGTATCCCATATCGAGGGAGTCATTAAGCTCCTTGACTGGTACGAGAGACACGACAGTTTTATAATCATCATGG
Organism: Tomocerus nigrus; assembly: GCA_019776505.1. Classification (NCBI taxonomy): domain Eukaryota; kingdom Metazoa; phylum Arthropoda; class Collembola; order Entomobryomorpha; family Tomoceridae; genus Tomocerus; species Tomocerus nigrus. The sequence continues at coordinate 35,973 of JABASI010000104.1, read as the reverse complement.
AGAGACCAGAACCAGTCAAGGACTTGTTCGACTACATCACAGAGAAGGGAATCCTGGAAGAGCAAACTGCTCGCGACTTTTTCCGGCAGATTGTTGAGACGGTTATTCTATGCCATCAGGCTGGAGTAGTGCATCGGGACATTAAGGTAAACAACTTAATCATAAAAAATTGTTGACCTGTGAGCAAAACTCTCTTACTCATCTCTCTCTCTCGAGTGTACCTGTAGCTTCTTTTGTAGTCGTCAGCAATTAAATGGCAATCATGTATGCTGCGAAGATGCTCAACGAGTTATTTTTGTATGTACATTGAAGTATCTCGTCGTCATTGATATTGATAGTCATCTCTTATCAATGAGCTGACAATGATGTCATGCCTTTCTTGCGTCATTATTACTATCCGTGACAACAATCATTTGCTATTTTTATTCTCTTTCATATAGAAATACCATAGAGTAAAAAACTTGCAATATCGCCATGTGTTTTTACATTGTGTTTTTATGAACGACGTAGGTACCTACTTATATCACTGTAGGCTTTTGTACTAGGTCAGCTATTTAACAATAATTAAGAAATAAAATCCAACTAGCTAGAAAGTTTTAAGCGTAACGAAGTTGGTTTCAAGGTCCAAAGTTTAAAGCTGTAGTGTAGGTGTATGTACTGTACGTATGTTTCTGATAATTTAAATATAGACAGAATAAATAGCCATGGGCACGAAAGCTATTTTTCTGTTTGGTTTCAAAGTCTCAACAAATATTGGTATATTTTCTTCAACTTTGTATAGGATATATAGGTTTATTTTTCTTTTATTCACTCTCAACTATATCTATAGCTAGTAAATTACCTTTCTATTTTTATTCTTCGCTCAAGTTTGGGTAAAATTCAAAGCCGAGGCCCAACGAAAAGGAACTACGGGTTTTATAGAGGGACGAACGAAATGAACACTCAATTTAAACTGTACAGTAACTATGAAACAAAATATTTTTCAAACAACAAGAAACACATTGGATACTTTATCTATTGAGTTTATAAGAGTTTACAATCCACTTCATTTATAGGATATGCTTGACTAAAGCGCCTATTTCTTTGTCTCTCTCTGCCACTTTATGTTAGCGTGTGTGCCTTACAAAATAATTCAAGGAGCGTAACTAGTGGCGTTTGTATTTTATTAGGAATTATTTATATCTATATAGCCCCTTTGTAAATAGTCAGTGACAATATTATTAGCTAGTTGTGTAGTAGTGTTCTAATGGCAATAATATGATTTTGTATTTAGGCATTTAGTGACAGACAATGGATGAGTTGTGAAAAGAAACGAGGAGCAACTCATTCATTTCATTTATGATGATGGGATATAGATTTTTACACTTGTAGATTTTCCTAGTCCGTGTAAAATATTACAGGGACTTGTCTAAAGTCGTAGCGTAGCTTGTGTGGATGAATTGATTGTCTGCAGACGAGACAATGAGAGTTGCTTGTTTCCTGTTGGGAATCCCGTGGTAGAACACTTGCATTGAAATGTACATTACCTATGTACGCATCCCATTCTACATCCTCCTTTCCTATACACACACATACTACTACTATGATGTTAACATAAAGTCTCGTTATTCAAGCATGCAAATAATACGTAAGGGATTTTACTACGAATCCAAGCAAAGGCGTAAATTCCTTTTTCACTCAAGCAAAAGTTGATTACACTATTTTCACAATCACTCTACTACTACTTAGAATATTATGTATAACAAATGTCTTAGCACATTTACAACTAGAATAATATTATAATGAGTACAAGTAAACTATTTATCATAGTCAATATCTAATTAACTTGTCAAGCAAAAAATAACATAAATATTAGTTAAAAATATAATTGAGCAGAGCAGGAAGAGTCAAGTCGAATAAAAAGGAGAATGAAATGCTTTTAAACAAACCTAATTAGCTAGACAGAAATAAGGAAAAGTTTTAAATCAAACTAATTTTCGTCTCACAGAATACACAAACGGATTATGGTATTTTAAACTCAAGTGGGCTTTTGTCGAGTATATTGCATATTATAATAAGTAGCGATATGGTGCTACACTTTATGCACATCAGTGGAATCCGTCTCTGATAAGATTAAATACCTACACTGGTTAGTTAATAGTTCTGTTAATGCAGGGAATTCCGTCAAAAATTTTGAAGTCAATATAATTCAGTTCTCTATATTTTTATATTGACTTTTATCATTTTGTGTTTATTGCAATAGCATCAGCCTATGTAGGTAGTCCGTATTCCAATTTAAGTTGAAACCGAATTGGGTGAAATTCTCAGAAACTGTACATTGGACCCATTGCGAGATTGCATTATGATTTGACGTCATTAAGTCCAGTCCATCATCATTTATATTATTTACCGTTAGTAGGAAATTATTATCTGCACAGTTGCTAGTCACATAAAGTGCATGGAAGTGTACACTTATTACATGTGATAATATCATGTCTGTCTACGTAGGAATCTTATATGTCTCTATTCTTTAGACATTATTATTTCCACTGCATTAAAACTTTCGAATCACTCTAGATTTTCTTTAGTGACCTCAACTTGATGTTGAGTTATGTAGGGATAGTTTGTGATTATTGCACTATTATGACACCCCATGCACTTGTAACACAGTAATAACAACTATTTATTTTTTTACTAGTGTGCAGTGTCGTAAGCACATGTAAAATTGTCACTGTATGACCAAACAACATTTTTATCTACTAAACAGAAGTAGCTAAATTTAAAAACACAATGCAAATTTTATTTATCTCACTTGTCTCAAGATGCAATTACCTGCACGAATCTAGTAAGTTAAAAAAACTCATTGTTAGAAATCATAAAGAGGGCTAAATATGCACAAAGTACTTGTCAGCAATATAGCTTCCCCTTAGTTCACGATCTGATGCATAGAATTTCGCTAGTTTACCTAACATGAAATAGTAATACGTCATAATCTCATAATATTCAACTAAGAACTCTACAATAAAGAAAAATATTTAATAAATTTTTGAAGACGTTATTCGTATGTTTTATAATAAAACATTTGATTGTTAACTGTTCGTGATGTATGGATCGTCCCAAAAATTAGTAGGTACTTTGTATCATCAATGTGCATAGCATACCTGTCCAAATATTGCAAAGGCTCTTAAATTGCGTCATCTGACGTTTTATACTAGTGAGAATATGTCCTTGGTAGTACGAAAAACGTTTCTTAACGACATTATTACTCTTGCAAAATCATGGTGCTTTGTTTTGATGAGAGTTTTTTGGCTCTAGAGTGTTAAGAACGTTGATAGATCGTCGTTCGTGCTATATGACTTTGTGTATATAGCAAACTATAAAGGAGCAGAGAGAGAGTTTTCTTTTATGTTATAGCAGGTGAAAGAAAATAAGGAAAAATATTTGGACGCGACTCAATCTGGTGTGTGGTTTTATGTATTTCAGGATGAAAACATCCTCGTTGATGCCAAATCCCATAATCTCAAGTTGATTGACTTCGGCTCTGGTGCACTCCTCCGTGACACTTTGTACTTCGACTTTGATGGTAAGTAGCAATTTTTATTTCGTTTTCATCCACACAGCTCTATATAATATAGTTATAGCTATTTGTAAGAGCGGACTGTCTATCATCTCGACGTCTGTCTCTCAAACGTTGTGTTGATCTACTACAACACTGGTAGAGTGCCATTAGTAACTCTATTTATAGTCCGTACATGTATTTATATGTATATGCAACAGACACGGTTTTCTTCTCTTCAGATTGCCATCAAAAATCAAGTGATTTAGAGCTTGCCAATCCAATGCCAAGACAATCCAGCCTCAATCTGACTAGGTTTACATTGTATTTAAGTAGAGATTATATTTTAATACTTTCCGCAGCTCCTATATCCATACACATACTACAACCATGCACAAATTATAGACAATAAACTTTGTTGTTGCTCCAAGATGCTAGTGCAATGTGAAGATGTACATAGAATCACCTCACCAGTCACTTAGTCCCAGTCGGCATGTAGTGATTCGAAGCGAGACTGAAAAGTGTATAGATACCTCTCGATGGATGGAAGAGAGATTTAAAGGAACCCGTTAATATGGCCTGGTTAGCCTCAATTGCATCCATTCTCGTTAGTACACTGTAACAACACAACATTCTATTGATTACTATGTAATAAATGCTGGTTTTTTATTAAAGCCTTCTCGTAGGAGCACTAACCAACTTGTAAGAGTTGTATACATACACAGAACAACCATCTGCACCTCATAAAAGATTAGTAACACAGAGAAACGTAAATAGGTTGCTGCATTCTTTGCGTCTTCACTTGCTCTCTATCATTCGCATTCATTGCTCGATGCATTTTTTCACATAGAAAGCTCAATAGAGAAGATGCACATTGTAGCTGAAGATTTTCAATGGACTCATGTCCATGAAAAAATATATTTCCTTTTATGTACGACCATATGTACGTGGCTCTCTTAATTTTCAATATGACTGAAGGTCTTTTTATCACGAACAATGCTACTTATCTGCCTGTATATCTGCATTGCTACAACTCAAACTCAGTTGTGCATAAGCAAGGTAGCTCTCCGCTTCCAAACTTCTATGTAAACAGTGTTTATATGTACCAGGTGGTTGTGGAAAAACGGTACACTTGTTCTTTGGCTCAGTGTGGAGCGTTTGCTTTTTCTGCCACCCGGTAGAAACAATTGGCATTGAAATAGCAAGTCCTCTCATCCTCTGTTTACCTGCTAACCGAGCGCAATATGTTTCATCCTTGTACATCCTACTATTACAGAAGCTACTATATGCCATTCTGTCTATACACATGCAATACGTATAAGGATTATCCTAGGTCAAGACAACTTCGTCCTAGTCAAGCTACAAAAAGGTAGAAAATTAATACAGATGACTATGTAGGTATAGGCAGTAAGTAGGAACTGTTTTCTTTGTCGTCGCACAAGAACCAGTGGATTTGTTTATTTAGTTGCCATTCAACGTGAGAGAGGAGTGGAATATTATGAGAGCAGGTGCACTAGTGTGCAGAACGTCTTAAGTAAACCGTAAGTAAAGCGAAGAATCGTTTCTTTTTCACAGAGATGGATGAATGGAGACGGGAAGAGGGAGAAGTGAAGTGAAACAAGTAGATAGATAGATAGATTCTTTAGATTGCACTTGGACAAAGAACGCATTTAATGCTCTCCATCCTGAAAAGAACTTTGGGACTTTCCTCCATTCGACATGGAATGTCACACTCTAAAAATCTCTAACATAGCTAAATCCATTTAAAATCTCTGCATTTGCAATTATTTTATGGTTGATTATAGAAAAATCATCAATAGTTTCTATTTAGGTCTAATACAAAAATGAATTAATTGGTTTGAGGCTATGGAGCAACTAGGTTATAGGGGTCAATGTGCGACATTTCATAATATCATAATACATTCTCCAGCACAATTAAAGCAATTAATAATACAGGTACCTAATTGTTATTGCTCTGAAAATAGAACATGCATATACATATACATATCAAGAGGGATTTGATTAGGAGGAGCCTAGCCTAGCCTTTCTATAGCTATAACTAGAACGCATTATATAAATCTTGTTTTTCACTGTTATGCACATTGGGCATTGTTTTAGCTATAGGTAAGCACATTATTAGATAGACACAGCTGTGGTGATGGGATGAGGAAGTTGAGGGAGATTGTTGTGAATCTTGTGAAAGGGTATATAGGATGTGGAAGTGAAAATCTGCGTTGTTGATGTGAATGGGTGGATGTGGATGTGGATGTAATAATATTGGCACGAGACGAAAGGCACTATCCCACAGCACTGACTGAAATTAGACAAAGTAAAGTAAGCGTAGTATGAGAGAGCATTAGTGGACTCTGGTTTTTTGTTTCATGAATGACAGAATGGAGTTGGGAAATAGTTTTGCGAAAATTGCATTAGTTCATAAGAAGTGGAATGGTTGGATTGTTGAGTTGTGTCTGTGATAAGTGCATGATGAATATTACGTGCACACATAAATATATCAATAGATGCAAATCAAATGGTTTCTATGCTACATATATAAATATTAACTATTTTCGAAGGGAGCACGAGCTCATTTCATGATCAACGGCTAACACAATGAAATGAGGAGAGAAAACTGTCATGGCTTGTACGAGGTTACGTTGTGCATTGCAATTATTCTCTCTTTGCTTGGCTTCACTATAGTCTAGTACAGGTACAGTTACTCTTGCCAGTAATTTATTAAGACCACATAATAATATAATATATAGGTACCTACCTAGCTGCTGACGTTTTATTTCCCTCGAGTCAATGTATTTAGCGTCACTCGATATATTATGCTCCCTGGAAACATCGACGAAATCTCGGCTGCCTCTACTTATATACACAGTGTATCTGTTGTGTGCATCATGAAAGCAAGTTAGGTAGGTAGCTATGGACAGATGAGGTTGTTCTTGGCAAGTGAGACTGGCTATTGCTAAAGTGATTTAAAAAATAATTCATATAATGCTTTGTGCCCTTTGAAATATTGTCGAAGAGTGGCAATCTATTGTTATAATTGCTACTTAGGACATTAATAGGGATATGTTTCTATGCTCAGATGCAATGTGGTCCAGTACAGAGAAATGCAACAACGTCCTCTACAGTTGGCCTACCTTTTCTAGTAGAGAATGCATTTTTTACCAATAGCAAATGAGTAGCTATGTAAAATACAAAGTAGGTAGCTACCATAGCTTTGTATGCTGTATGGGATGTGAAGAAAATGTTTATGCATTAACTATCGTATAGTTATTAGGCCAGATAAAATAAATATTAGCCAAGAGTTGAGAGAGCTATAGTGTTATGAAGTCAATGTGTTTCCCTTGAGCCAAGGACAAGCTATTTGCCACGTAGGTAGCTTATTATTAAAGTACCTAGGTAGCTTTGTAGTATGTAGCTACGTCAGTGTATTTATCTCATTTATAATATACAAGTACCTAATAATATGTACTATACTTAAATAACTGAGATTTCAGCTAAACTCAACTACATTAGCAGTTAAAAAACGTTTTAAACTGGGAAATAAGAATCTATGTTATAGGAGATAGGAAAAATAAAAAGATAAAGCTAGTGTCATCTCCTCCACTCCTAATCGAAAGAAGAAAAAAGGGCATTATTATAACTACAGCTAGCTAAAAGGTGGATGGATGTAGGTAGATGCAACAAAAGGAGATAGATAGTGCAGCTAAAAGAGAAGTGACTTGAGAATTGAGAGAAGAAATGAGGCGAGAGTGCAAAATCTTTAGTCGCGTCTTAAGTTTGTAAAAAGAAAAATAGTAAATAACGGTGAGTTGAAAGCTGCAGAAGAAGTTGTATGCAATGCAAGTCCAACTCGAAGTTGCACTACAATTTACAATAATAATGTGAGTGATGGAATGTTGTGGTGTAATTGCAAAGCGAGGAGGCGAAGGTACATATACACGGCTTACACCTCACTACTTACGACTACGACTACGACGACTACTACTACTTACCAGTTACCACCACTTACACGCCACATAATAACAAAGTAGAATCAAGGAGTGAGTGTGCGTTGAGTAGTAGTAGTAGTGCATGGTTATGTGCAGGAGAACTCTTCCTCCACCTCATCTCACTCATACACAATTATTTTATTATTCTACTGTAGCACACACATCCATACTACTACTACATAGTAGTAGGTGCATTTATTGTAGTAGTAGTAGAACAAACTATTAGGTAGCTGTAGGCTTGGCTCTATTATAACTAAGTACATAAAGTGAGGATAAGCGATAGTATGATATGGATAGAGCGTATTTTGTAGCTTTACCTGCTTCTACCTGCGTGTCTCATCTTATTGAGGTCAGAATACAACGCAAAAGCGTAACCTATAGGCGAGCCATGGTACAAGTACATTTATTCTCTGCAATGAAAACACAACGTTCACAGAGCACAACTCACGTACATGTACAGTGTAGTCACTGCTTGTTGGAGTAGTCGTTGGAATATTATTATTATAAAGGAGCAGAGCATAGCACCAAGGAATATTTACTAAATTCAATCGGCAGGCACATTTCTATGAGGTTTCTATCGCTCAGTCAGTGAGAATATTTGAGGTAGCAGTTATCTTGATTGTGTTGCTTCATACATTCTCTTCTAATGCGACTTGGAGTTTGGCTCTTCCCTTAGAAAGGGATTTTATTTTATTCCACATTCCTTCTAGATACGTGCAATATGCAATAATTTGATTGGCTGAGCTTTCTGTACTATTGACTGACTTAGGTACTTCAGCTCCTTCTACAACAAATCTAATTATCATTATTACCAGTTATATCTGCTCTAGTACTACTGCGAATTGTTGACAATGTTAAATGCTGAGAATTTATTTCACATCATGAGCTACTGCGATTACATCCCAGCCCCATCGTAAACAGTTAACCATAATACGCGTAGCTACAACAGAGTTATTATGTAGTTGTTAATCCCCATAACTGAAGGTTTTCGTTTTTGTCATAATTATTTTTATGCTCCCTACATACGTATACTACTAAATGGGATTTTATGTTTCATGCTATTTATTTATGTTGGGTGGGAATTAGCGCCAGTGAGTCAGATCGTTTTATTGAGAAGCTAAACTACTACAACCGATGATTAGATGTGTCTTTTATGTACATGCTAATGTGAATTGCTCTATATGTAAAGCCTCAGTTCAAAAATAAGAAACTGTGTTTCCACGAAATTGTAACCTGCCTGCCACTACTGTTGGTTTTCTCAAGAATCAATAGCCACACCATAGCAGATAGCACTATCTATTTATGTATGGATGACTCAGTATTTATATAAGGAGTAATTCCTTGGTATCCTATGTATGTGTGAAGCAGTTCATCAAGTAGCTGTAGCTGCAGATAACATAGGAGAGATGTTCACGAATCACGAGTAGACGAAATCTCTGGGATTAAATCTCCTAACTCGAGTTAACATTGACAGGAAAACAAAGTGAAACTGTAAATAGAAACTCTACTGAACTAAATCGAGGCTGCAATTTATTTGTTAGTGTAGGAGTGCAAGTTTCTAGCCATTTCGTATGCAACAGAGTACAATGCGAGAATTAGACAGTCTTGTCACTCACCACAATAACATTATACATGGAAACAATCAGAACATCTAATGGAAACACAATACACCTAATCTTTGCTAATGCCACTACCTAGCTATGTCATGTCTCACTATCCAATCTCACACAAAGAGATTCAGAATATTCACAAGCTACGGTCATAGAGAGGCCAAAGTAAGGAATAGGCAATTATTGTGTACCTGGCCACACTACTACGGTACATTACAGATGAGATGCGTATGCATGCAAGATGATGAGGCAGACAGAAGCATGTGATGCTCGGATGACGTCAGCCGAGTAGTCTCAAGTGGATAGCTATTTAAACTATGCCTAATTACACGAGTTACACACGCTCAGACAATATTGTCTTCTGGATATATTGAATCTCTGTTTAGCCAATATATAGGAAGGTGGGATGGGAAGGCCCAGACAAGGTAAGGCAGGCAGCTGATGAAACATTTTTGAAATTGTTCTGAGAAGGAGTCTTAGTCTTGAGTCTTGACTTGACTGCTCATCTGTTGTCGTGGTCGGACGCTTTAACCAAAGCGCCTTTGCTAATAACAATAACAAATACATCCCAATCCCACACATACACACATAATATACATGTACATACATTAGAAATTTAGATATGAACACACTGGTTAGCTTTAACTGAGTGAATCCAGTCAGAAGAAGAATATTTCGAATCTGTTTGGGTTGTGTAAGAAAGTTAGTCGACGGTCTCAACCAACCATACATACAACAGCATAGCATAGCGTGGCATATAACAGAGAGCTTACTTAAGGTAGAGAATTCCAATGGGATGTTGACGTCACATTTCTTGGTATCTTTCGCGTGACTTCCTTCTTGCTTCATAGCATTATTATATGTACATAGCTATACAATGTATCTTTCTGGCAGGAGATATCCAAGCAGAAAACAAAGCCGAGATATTCTGTCCCCCTGTATAGTAAGATGATTGCGTATAATATTATTATTATTATATTAGCAGAGTGAGTAGGTACCTACGTGTATTATGTGTATGTGTTGATATGGAAATTGTGAGACAAAACCTGCATTCACACTTGACCATATATTTAATATGCTCATTTTGGATGTATACATTGTATGGATAGTTAAAAGGGAATGATTAAGTATTATAGTTTATCTTGTGGTGGACTAGATATGCACTATTAGCAAGCATGTACCTACTATTACGACGCCACTCACTCTCGCGTTCTTGAGTTACTTTAGCTCTGCTTGCCTTTCTTACCATACAACAACAGCACATAGAGCACCTATACTACTGTGTTGTGTATGTATTGAAATAAATATAGAAAAAAAAGTTGTATGTTCCTTTCTGTATTATTTACTACTACATATGCATACATGTATTTTTTAAGCATGTGTGTAGGTATCTATGTTTTATGTGTGGGGACGTATGGACGACCAGCAGAGAATAGTGCCTACTTCTGCCTACCTTATCTGTATGTATATGTATGTAAATGTGTAGCAATAGAGCAACCAAACAAACTACTCTCTTCATTTCACATTTAAAGTTGAATCGAGTGAGTGAGTGTCGACCTGTCGCCTCCTTACGACTCGAGTCCAATAATCTCAAGGAAATAATGCAACGTAATGGAAAATGGAATAGAAGTTTGCATTATTCTCTATAGCTCTCCACTCACTTAGCTTATACTTATCTGCAGTTAACGATTAAGTAGCTTATTGATAGTTGTGTGTACATACAAAGTCCAAAACGACGGGTTTCCCACTAATCATAATTACCGGGAACGACTTGCAGATTGAACCTAATTTACTCGGTCAAATGAAAACTCAGGTTATACGTTCGCAGTTAGCACGTCAGCTTAACGTGTCTGTATTTATGTACTTTATTATTACATTACATTTTATTATTATTATGAGAGCTCTAAAGCTCAACACAGGACAAGACACAACAGTAGTAAGTAACTAGTGAGTAGCTTAGTAGTGGCGTAGAGAGAGAAACACGTAAGCATAACTGGGTTTTTGCTTCCCACGCTCTCTTGCATCATTCAAGTCCAAGCATTCATTTCTGTTTTCTCCCTCTCCCTCTGTTTATTTTGATGCAATTGTGTGTGTGGTGGCTCGTCTATGAATATGTAGTCAAGAAGAGGAAAGGAATTGTTTAACTATCACTTAATGATAATGTTTTTATGCTCCAAAAACTCGAGAAACAATGGAAATTGTAGTAACAGAGTAGCAACTACAGTTTCCCTATAATATTATGCCCTCGCCTCTGTTTCTCTGTGGACATACATAAAATGAGCGTCTTCGTCAATTGAACGACTTTAAGGAAACTACTGAAAATAAAGACGGAAAGAGCCTTTGCTCAATTTTCAATCGAATGAAATGGCTGTAATTGCACTTTTTATTATATACGAAAGTTCACATGCAAAAGATTATAACGTTCTCTCTACTGTGTACTTACTTAGCTCTCATACTATTTAGTAATGCTCAAGTAAATATGGATATTCCTTTCAAGTCAAACTGATTAAGACGACAATTCCGTCAAGTGAACTGAAATAAGAACAAGGCGTGCATGGAAAAGAAAACAAGATCTGTTTACAAACGTAGATTTTGTTTACGCTTCTCATACTTCGTATTATGAATTCATATTATACTTGGTAAATAAACTATGAACACAGTTCATAGTAATAAGTAGCATTGGATAATTCCATTTTTCTCGTGCCTTTTTACAACTCCGTTGTAGTTCATTCTCTGTCAATAGCAAAAGCGTAAATAAAGCACAATCCTTCCTTATTCATTCAACTCTTAATAGGAAGTACATACATTTATACTAAAAAATCTATCTTGCTCAATGTGTACATTCACAGAAATATATAACAAGATTAAAATTAATATCGTACCCAATATGAAATTATAGTAAATGCCTGGAATAAGCCATGGCGGGCCTCTTATCGTTCAATAGCTTCTTTTTCATCAATTTGTCCAGCTTATCCCAAGTCACTCTGTCACGCCTTGATATCCCATACTCTCATTTATTATTATATCTACCTACCTATACTAATATTGTGTCCTCTATAAATTGCGAGGGCAATTTTGAATCCAAACGTTTTATTACATAATATAGACAGGAAGTTTTCGTTGGAAAGACATGCAGACATTTATGATTGCCCCCTGTATAAATATGTAGGGCTGTTGTGTAGGAGTCTCTGTAGATGAATTCGTCAGCTGTTTGTTTTGCGGAGGTTGGTTGGCTTTGACTTGGTTTCTCTATTTACTTCTTGTGTTTGGAAAGTTTGGTGGAGTTGATAGGAGATAAGTCCTGTAGGTATATTATTATAACAACTTCGTAATGCTATAATCTATTCACTTGGCTACGAATAAAAATGTAGAAAAAGTAATACATTCAGATAAACAATGAAGAAACATGGTGCAACTAAGTAACTATATTCACGATATCATGTTATAATGCATAGCTTTTTAGTTTTGATAGTTGTATAAAGTGTGTGATAGATAGATAGGAGGAATATTCTTATGTTTACAATGTGGTAGTGCTGCACATGTTATAGTAGTTAAATATACAGAGAGTAGTTTTGTTAGTGAAGGAAGACGAAGACCAGGGTCGAATGTGAGGGGAATGTGAATCTATCTGAGAAGGACATATTCTACTTTGATTGACAACTAGAAGGTTGTTTCTGTTTCTGGGCTTTTAATGCGTACCATTCTGAGAAGAAAAAAGTTTTTAAGCTCTTGTATTATCTGTTGATATTTAGTAGAATGCCAAGCTAAGCATTGTTGTTACATAGAAAATATCAAATCAAAACAGAGAATTTCAATTTAAACCATTTTTCAAGAAAATCTTTTTCTCATTAACTGAAAAGAATGTCTTAAGAATTAAGAATTGTATAAATCCTCTTAGGCATATAGACATAAAGCCATGTAAATATAAATTAGATTTCTAAGAAAAACATTCCGTGCACACTTTTTAATCTGGTTTCTATGCTCTTTTCTACAATTATCTAAGAATGGTGCGGATTTTTCTAGAATTTATGTGATTCCCCATCGTAATATGGAATAATAATATTTAGCTTCTTCGACTAATAATCCGGCAATATATAATAATTATAATTCTTAATGTTACTTGTATATAGTTAGAGTTGAGTGAGATCGTGGGGAAACTACTACAATTATCTTGTGCTTAATGCATGTCTACTATAAATACTTATTTATGTGCATGTGATTTGAGATAGGGCTCTTTTAGAGCAGGAGCAGGAGCGGCGTCGTGATTTAGTAAGGGAAGAAAGGTGTGTCGTCTGAATGTAAACAGAGTTCATTAGGTCATTTGATTCGTTGCCGAATAAAAGAAGTGAATGACGATGTACATAACATAACCCTTGCACCGAGGCGAGATGAGAGCGAGGCAGGCAGGCAGGAGGATTGGGATCTATGTAACTTTGGTTGGATGTTGTTGGATACGTAATTCCTGTGTGCATGAAACTCCGTAGTGACTAAGTTAAGATAAACGAGGCGGCTGTGTGATTCATTGTAAGAATCTACGGATAGAGTTGAATCAAGTTAACGATGACAAAAAGCGAGGCTCAGCATGTGACTCTGTCTGTGCATTGCATCTTCTCTGTCCTTTAATAAAACTTTCTTTTTGGGCTTGTTCTCTCTTCTCTGTGGCCACAGTAAATAGATAGTGGCTCAGATTGGAAATGACAACAGAGAGAAGTCAGTCCACCTTTCGTGTGGTCTCATCGTTGAACTAATTCAAAGCATTTCATATTTCTCCTCTCTTCTATATCCAACAGCAACAACGGCTTCCTTGTCATCTTACGAAACGCAATACTCTATCTCATGTTAATTTAAACTTGCTTGATATGTGACATGGAATTTTTGTGGCGACATTGTTTGGTTTCCGACACAAATCCTCTCCACATACACATACAAGTTATAAACTTGATTTACATCACATACATACCTAATAGTCACATATACAGTCTCTAGTTTAGTAAAATGCATTATGCATTAATACTTCACTGTTTACAATAGTTAGTCAGGAGCCAGTTATTTAGGTACACAAATCATATTATTATTATTATTATTATTATTATTATTATTTTCCGTTAGATATATCTGTACATTAGTCATGTTGCCAAATATAAAAAATTCTCTCTAATTTCTTTTGATGTATTTATTAGGAGGCAGTTAATTATTTCTCTCCATATATACATTAGTATGAGAAAAGTCAACGTGATAACGAGTTTACAATAATATTATTTATGTCTTGTTTACTATTACAATTGTAGGTAATTTTAGTGACATCTGAAATCTAAGCTCTATTCGCCGTTAACTTCTCTCTCACTTTTATTATTATAATCAAATGCTCACTTACTTACTTTTTCGTATATAGGTAGACTTCTATTACACATGTTTATATTATTTGCATATTTCAACTACGTATTTAGTTGGTGGATAAGTAAGTAGCTGTACTTATTTGGCATTAACCCATCTATGTACCTTATGCAACGCTATAAATATATATTTGAATAGTAGCAAGCCAATTTATTGTATTGTGTCTCTACGTTTTTACTCATGAATTATGCAGTTGAATAGATTTCTGTTTCGTCGGCGAATGGTTAACAACGTAGTTTATTCCAATAAGCATTCCTATGCATATATAGTAAATGTTGTCGTAATTCTTTTGTATATACTACAGTGTAAGTAGGAAAGAACGTTTTTCTGTTTACTTACGGCCTACTACTACAATGTCTACTACTGCTTAGTAAGTAGACGCTAGAAAAATGTCATATGACTGTGTAGTGTGCGATTTCATATCCTAAATACGCCGTATGTTTAGAAAAGGTAATTGTTGTTTTGCAATAGTACGGAGTATAGCAGAGTGCGGTGTTCTACTATATAAACAGAACAGGACAGAAATAATGCGTCAACGCTCTTATATAAAATTCATTTAAGTCGTCGAGGATTCTCATGGCACTAACTGGAATCCAACGACTCTGGCTTTATAACATAACGCTAAGCTAACTGTGCACAAGTGAGTTAGTCGGTAACGGTCAAGGCTTCCTATGACGTAGTCTCCTGGTATAAACATTGAAACGCATGAAATTGGAATTAGACTGCATTTAATCTTATCGATCGGGGACTCAATGAACGGGATTGACATTTTCCTAGTGGCAATGCTAGAAATTATTAAAACTCTACTACGCTGATGTCTGGCTTGTATGCACCAAGGGAAAAAATCCAATAAGAATTTAATTGCCTCTTTAAATGTGCCATTAAGCAAAGCATAGGAAAACAGCGGCTTCTTCGCACAAATTTTCGTTCAAAGAGACATGGATTGTTGGAAATGATGCGGTGGCCTTAGAACTCTAATCCACACACAGTAAGTAGTAGTAGGTAATAACATGAAAGGAATAATAATAATAATAATAATATAGGCATAGCTATAAGAATCAGTGCCCTAGATTACTAATTTAACTGCGTGTATAAATCTAGACATTTGTATCTGGTTGAATAAAATAGCGCTGTTAATTTGTGGAAGAGAAAGCCAAGCCAAATTCATCCTTGCCCTCGTCCTCAAATTAACTGAAACTTAGACAGAGAAGAAGTGAACAAATCCCACACACACATAAACTTTGCTCTTCTATTGTTAACTAATATATACGCAAGTAAGTATAACTCTATCAGTGGGTTAGGTAAATACGCCTTGAATATCCATAATAAATAATAATATTATTATAGCATTAATGATTAAGTAAATATGATGGTAGTTTAGATTTGTTAATGTGTTAAGTAGTTGACTTACATAATACGATGCTTTGTTTATACGGAGATAGTAAATCATTTTGTGTCATTTACTGTTGTTAAGCTGATATAGAATAAGGGTAAAGTACAAGTACAAAGTGCACGACATCCATATCCATACTAAACCAAAGACTTATTGCGTGAGACTTGTTTCCTCATCTATGGCCCTCCTAGTATTACTACTCACTCACTACTCACTTACTTACTCTTTTACTTTTTTTATTATTATAATAATTTATTTTGCCTTAATATAATTCTCTGAATGACTTTGAAGTAGATAAGTATAAGTAGAGTTACTTCGTAATTTTTTTAAGTCAGCTCTCCTTGCCAATCTCTGGCTTCTGATGTCAAGTGGCAATGTTTCAAGAAATGATGAGCTCCTCGTTTTAGTACAGAATCATTAATAGCTACTTTGTATTTCCTTATCGTCCCTCTTTAGCATTTCTGAATGAGTGTTATCAGTCATTTAATTTTTAAAGAAAATAATTCCACGATTACAATATTCGTTTTATTTTTCGAGCATATAATTTTAGTTGCTTCTCTAAGCTGAGCTCGGCTAATACGAGTGCATTAGCGTTTGCATCATAAAAATACAATTAGTATTGAGTGCCATCATTACACAGTCTATAGAAACTCAGATGTTTCTGTCATGCAAAGTGAGTGAACGTAATTACATCACATCTCAACTGACTTTATGTTTATACTGAACATATTCATTAGGCTCTTCTAAGCCCATTCTCTCTACTCCTCTTCACTGTTTGTTATATTATTATTGTTATTATTATTAGTAGTAGTGAGTCGAGTCGAGAGTGTGCTGCTGTGACACATAACAGGGAACAGCTATTACTTAAGTGCTAAGTACTTACGATTAGTACGTAGAAAACATTATACAGCATTGAACTAATTGAATGGCTTGATTTGTCTAAACTTTCTCATTGTCATTCTCAGAGGGGATGTTTTTGTTTCGTTGATCATTTCGTGCCGTTAACTTGTCTCTACTAAATTTCTATTCCTTTCATTTCATTCGTCGTCGTCGTAACTTGACCTACCTTATTCAATGAGCTATTACCACAGATGAATATTTCTCACCTCAACGCTAACCATTACTTTTTGTTTGTGTCTTTGGAAAATCAATTGACAATTACTTTTACTTGGCTACTTAGTGCAAATGATGATCTAGGCAACTCTCATTTTTCCTGCAAATATTCAAAATCTGATAGAATCTACATAATTTTTCTGGAAGTGTAAAACTAGCTAAGTAGTAGTTAATTGTTAGGATGCATCAGAATTTCTAATAAAATGATGAGGAAATAACTTGGGTGGATATGCATTTCTTATTTAAATCTGAAATGCATAAAAAAGGGTGTGTATTATTCCAAAAGAATATGACGAAGAAAGACAATTATTTTAGAGTGTAAATAGTGGCGTTGAAAGAATTCGACCTTGCGATTGAAGGCGATGCTCTTATAATGCTATGATATTATAGCCACAATGCTACTATGGATATATACACACCAGGTATGCAATAAAATGTCTGTGTGCATGCAATCCTTACTAATGCCTAAGTATTTATGTGTGCAAAGGCGGACATAGAGAGCTGGTAGTGCCTTCTGCGTTGGCTAATATTTATTAGATAGCAAATAATGTGAGAGAGATGAAAGAATGCAGTTTGAAAAAAGAGGGATTGGGGACTGGTGGGATTTGAATCAATGTGACTATTCTGGCTTGATGAGGAATAGAGCAGTTAAAGTCCAAGTTTTGTGTGGCTGTGCATAAAAATGAGTAGGAAAGGAGTGAGTGAGTGAGTTAGTGGATGAGGATGAGAATGATCTCGAGAAGAATGAACTAATGCAGTGAGTGAGTGTTGCTGGTTAGTTAGATGGATGGATGAATTGTCGGAGTGCCTCCTGGCAATGTCTGTATATCTGCGAGTGAGTGAGTGAGTGAGGAGTATATGCATTTTTTACTTGTGCTGGCTACAGCCACTATCCCAGGTCGAGCAAGGCTATTGATATGATGATCTGCCATGCTGCACCTGTCTGGTTTTGCTGATGTGAGAAAAATTTCACTAACAATAAGTGAGCAAAATCCAGTTGGACGTTGGCTTTGCAACTACGCTGCTTCCATTCTACAAGGTCGTCTCCTTCATCAAGAGCCTCGGCTCGACGACCCCGACTTTTATCGCGTAGTGTTATACTTTTCATCCATTCTCTTCCTTTAGAGCAACTTAAATCTTTTCAACTGTATCTAAATACCAAAATGCTAATAGACTCTCTTCTGCATCTTCAGACTTGAAGAACCTCTCTGTCTCTCGCTATTCACATAATAGTCTCTATAATATTTATAGAACGCCTTTCCTCAACATCTTA
The DNA here is from genome assembly GCA_019776505.1 of Tomocerus nigrus. Taxonomy (NCBI): domain Eukaryota; kingdom Metazoa; phylum Arthropoda; class Collembola; order Entomobryomorpha; family Tomoceridae; genus Tomocerus; species Tomocerus nigrus. Next base: position 17,654 of record JABASI010000104.1, on the reverse strand, counting down.
TTGTAGATTTTTTTAAATAGTAGAGTTGTCCAGTTGAGACGGGTTATGTATGAGTATGCGTCTACAGATTACGTCACACACATCTCCTCGTAGTCTTATTACTATGCTGGAAGTAGACAACCAGACGAGACACTTGTCCTCTGAACTGAATCCTCTGATTGACCATAATTAACATACTTGTACTTTTTCTGTTGCTAACCAAAAACCGGACGGTGACTGATAAAAAATAATATCTATTTGTCTGGTTTGGGCATATGGATGGTTGTGCTATAATAAAATGTCTGCTATCTACGGAGGAGGTTATTCTCTTCAACGCATCTCATTATATTATTATCGTGAAATATGAAAGGAACATTCTCAATAATCTCAGTGCAAAAACAGAGAAAACTGACAGGTGTGCTAAAATTATCTTTCTTTGTATGATTTCCTAAAAAAATATGTAGTTCAATGTCTAGTACGTGTAGCATATTTATAGGGCTATACATAGAGATTTTTTTGCAACTGGTCAAAGTTGAGTAGGAAAGAACAGGATACATATAATTGAAATTAGAGGATGTGTAAAGAGGATTATAAGATAAGGGAAAATGTTTATATACTTTGTTCGTTGGTTGAACTGTGTGTGTGTGAGTGAAGTATGAATGAAAGAGACACTGCATATAATAAATGCAGAGCATTCGTGGATGTTGAGATGTGTGGATGAGAAAAGGTTGGCAAGTGAAGAAGTGGATGGATGGATGGATGAGTTTAGTAGTAAAGTGAGTAGCCATGTAAAAGTAAGTAGCTGCAGCCATGGTTATTAGCAGAGAAAATGTGTAATAATATTACAGGGTGAGTGGGGCTAATATGCCTAATGGCAATCATATAATTCGCAATAACAACAAAGAGAGCATTAATATGTGAGGAATTCTAAATGAGTAACGAAAAGAATAAGAGTGCCTGGTGGCTGGTTGTTGGGCGATGGTTCAAGGGAGTTGGGCTAGAGTTCAGATATTTGATAACCGGCCTTGACTGTTCTTGGGTACGGTAGGTAGGTAGGTAGGTAGTGGCAGGATAGGAGCCAGGTATAATTTATTTAGCTTTAGCGTGGATTAGCTTATAGCCTCCTATTATTCTGATGATCAGTGTTGGTCATGGCGTAGGTACTCTCCGCAATTCCTGCGAAATGCTTAAAAAGAAGTTGGTGGACTTTGCCACGCTGAGTTCACTTGACGTCTCTTTAGTCATCATAATAATATGTAAGTGCTCGATATGAACAAGGGTTGCCCTATTGTTGTGTACATGTTCTCTAGGGATAATCCAACTCCCTACATAGTAGCTACCTACTATAGGCTAAAACTCCGACGACGACACTTATTATTTAGCTGTAGATAGCATTAACTATGTAATGCAATGATTTGCGCCTTATCACGTGCAATTCTGATTTCTTTTCCTCGGCTTCGCTCCCACAGTTTTCTTTTCTCTGGATTTCCTCAGCTCTTCGTCGGACTCATCCCTACCTGACTTGGTTATCAAGAAAGAGAGAGAGAGAGAGAGAGAGAAGGTTGTTGTGGATGCCTAGCTATGTAGGTACATGGGATCGTCGTCGTGTCTTCTTCGTATAAAGAAACTTGAAGTCGAACTCAACTACTCGCGTTATTCGCAATCGTTACGCTGCGTTGCGTTCACTTACCCTCGCTGTGCTCACAATATCCTCTTGTGCAGATATGATAATGAATTCGCATGGGCTGATATGTTTATTGGCACTGCTACATACACACTACACATGCACACATCCTTACTACGGAGAACCTTTATCTATTCCACACTTAAATCATACGTAGATAGATTCTTTGTGTGTGTGGTGTGTGTGTGTGTATGTATACAATGTTGTGGTTAGCTGTGCTCTGTCTGTCTTCCAGCCATAAGTACACACACACACACAGCTGCAACAATTCTAAGCTCGCTAAAATATTATAATGGAGAGGGATAGCCATCCGCTCTGTAAAACTCTCTTCCTCTGGTTCTGCTTCAAACACCTCCAGTCTGGTTTTTCACTGGCAAAGCTCAAAGACCTCAAGATAGCAACAAGCAAAGGAAGGCTAAGTAGAATTTAAAAGTGCATTTACTGTGGCCAGCCATCATATAACGCCTCTAGTCCACTATTTTAATATTGTGCTTCTGGGCGAACTAGCCTCGTATTGGCATCCTATGCTAAAATAGCTGTATCTCAATTGACTGCTCCTTTATTATAATGCTCCAATGTATATAGCTAAAAGCTACCTACTACAATTATTATACGGAATATCTCTGCTGCTGTAGTAAAACGAGAACCACTTTATTTAATTCATCAGACGATAACTAGCCAGCTACACACATTTACCAATGCCGCTTATCTACCTAATGAATTGACTGATTGTAATGCGATCCCATCTGGGATCTAATTATTTTGGGAAAAATGGTGTGAAGACTATTCATAGGCAGTTCTCATCAAATCTTATCGGAATCCCGTCTGACGGACGCATAGCTACGTACATGGATTCCGATGCCCTTTCTGCTTCTTTTCTTTATTCATGACATGGCACATTGTACATAGGTCAAAAATAGGAAAAAAAATCCTATTAATTATTACTTAATAAATGGATAGGATTGAACTTAAAGAGCTGATATGTGATAGGAGGAAGAAAGGCAAGCAATATAAATTGATGAGTAATTCATTTGTATCAGAAAGATAAGGAGAATATTGCTCCGCTGCACCAGCATTAAATATTTCGAGTCGACACTTAACCTTGTATTCATACCATTAGATACTTAATTACAAGATATGCAGCATTTTATTGACGTATGTGCTGTGTTATCTATTTGGTGACAAAGCATTTACTATCTCTCTCTGGCTCTTCTCAAGAACTGACGCTTTGTACTTACCAACACGTCACAACGACAAAAGGGCAAGGATGAGCCTAAAGACAGACTTGATAAAGCACACTACAGTAATCTTAGAAATTTAAAACGATTATGTTCTAGCCTGGGACAAGGAAGGCACGTAGGGAGTTGTTTTCTGTTTTCCATTGCTTGAAATTCGAGAGAATTGTAAGTAGATTCTCTCGGGTGGACGTAGAATCCTATTAGGAAATGAACTAATCTGATGCATTTGTTATTTAGCAAATGAGGCAGTTTTATGTAGGAGCTACTTACTTGTATAGTAAAATAAAGAGTTAAAAATAATTTTTAGTGATATTATATTTCTGTCTATACGGAGAAGTTAATATGCAGTTAATTAAAAGGACGGTTTTGGTTCAGGTTTCTTGCTCCTGTCCTGTCTACATCGCTTCACATTTAGTTAATGTCCTGTCTGGAAGGACAAGAAAGGAGAAAAGCCACTACTTACTTCTGCTAAAATCCTATGAACGTTCACATGTCAGTGTGACTTGGGCTCATTGTCAATTTTATTAGTCTGACTCTATTGCTCTGTGAATGTATGCTAAAGTTTGTCTGGCTTTGTAGCCCATTAAGACTTATTGTTAGTTGGCTTCAGTTGACGTGGCCATTTAATTCTAGTGTGAGATTGGAGGTGAGGTGACTAGACATCAGATAGACGCACCATATTTGGCATATCTGAATGACCACGAGACAGGGATGGGAACTGGACGTATGTTTAGCATACCCGTTGCTTTTAGTGCAGGTAGCAAATGCTTATTAGGGAAATTGAGTGTAGATTGTTAAAGGGTGTGTACTTATAGGCACTTCAACTTATTTCCTATATAGACCTTTAAGTTAGTTTGCGATTTTTAGCCCTTAAATAACTAACTAACCAGGCACAGGGGGTGAAATACTCAGAAATCATTGGTTAAGTACCTTCTTAAAAATAAGTAATGTGAATGGGTAGGTAGGTAGGCTATTGGAGTTCACAGATCCTTCTCCGTGTGGTCTCCACACTAAATTCTTATTTGAACAGAGTCGGAGCCAGGAGCATGTGATGGAACTCCCTTGGAATTTAGTCGGAACAATAGAAGAACACTTATAGGGAGAGAGAGAGAAATATTTTCTATATGATGAAATGTGAGGGCGTTTCTTACGGCATGCTATCTCCTCCAAGAGTGATAATATAATTTTTGGAAATCATGGTGGTTCCTTCTTAGACAGTGGGATTTTTCATCCTTCTCTTTCTTTCTTTCTTGTTTGCTCCCTTTTTCAGAAGAGTTTATGTGGCTCAACTAGAGTTTAGTGGATGAAAACGGCGGCAACTTCCACAACTCTCTCCTCTGATATCCTATGTCCTATGTTACTGGCTTCCGTGACTTGGATCTCAACTGAACATACTATACTCCCCCCTCTCTTCTCTCTTTTCATTTCGCTCCAGTTCCTCATTGTACATTACTATAAGCTGTTGTAGGAAAATCGAGAATTATATAGAGAACCTTCTTTCCAGAAATTGTTTCTAAGGCGAGCAGAATTCTTTCTTATAATATTATGTATGACCCTTAGTGTATGCTATAGACTATATCCAAGAAAAGGAATCAGAGAATATCATTTTCCTCCTGAAATTGGAAGTGCTTTACTTTTAAGCATTCTTTCATCTGTTCCTTGTGAGATTTTTGAGATTTTGTTTTTAAGTAGACGCGGATTAAGTGGGATGGAATGCAGGCATTTATGTAATGCAACAAAATAAAATCATCATAATCTTGTGAAGGGAATAATTCCCTCCTTACAAGTAAAATTAGCTTTGTTTCCTTGAATCGTGGAATTAAATATAGTTTTATTTAACAAAAGCTATACTTTTAAGAAAGGTTCTATTGTTTTGGCTAAAATTCCTGAGCACAGTCGGCGCCTACTAGCTAGAGCTCCGTGCCAGCTTTTGTTGAATAGTTGGAGGAAAGCAGGAATCTAGAAATAATTGTTAAGCTTAAGGATTGTAAAATGTATTTGCTTTTCTCCGGGCTCCTGTCGGCTCCACTCCTCCGAAATTTCTTCAAAGCTCATTATTTCCCTTATTTTTACGATCCGTTCAGTTTTCAAGGAATTGAAAAGGTGAACCTACCTGAGAGCTGATTCTATTCTGAGCTTGATTGACCATTGTTGGCTCGTCGATTAATTTTTGTCATAAACTCGTGTGTGCGAGTGTAGGTTGTAAAATTTTATGATTTCTTTGTAGAGCTGGTGTTTATTGATGTGCATGCTTTTCTTAATTTGGTAATAGGTTGAAGGTGGCAATTGACATTTAGCTAGTTATACAGTAACTAGTTAAATGGTAGATTGTTAGTATTTGTTGAGTACCTTGGTATGGGAATAAATAATTGTCAGTCAGTGCGTATTATTGCAATGTAATGCATGGCTGGAGTGTGAAAGAGGGAAATTGTGGATTTGTATTGTTGTGAGGAGAAAATGGAGTCTCTTGCTACAAATAATAATATGAACTTGGGAAGGAATTTAAAGATGAAAAGTTTGACGGCATTTTCTCTTTTGACTAAATGAAAAGACGAGGTCGGCGTTTGAAAAGATATCGGCGAAGAGAAGTTTTAAGTGGTGAATGGAGGAGAGCTGTAGGTAAGTAAATAGGATTTGGTGTGTGGAACGGAAGGGCAGAGTATAGGAAGAGGGATTTCAATGAATTCCTCTCTTTTGTCAGAAGAATGCCTTCTCAACTTACCTGGTCTGTTGACTGTGGGAAGGAAATCCTCGCTCGCCATATCCCCTCAATCATTTCACATACTCCCTACAGTTCTTTTCGGCCGAAACCTACTCCACCACGCTCTTCTTCTCACTAGCTCATAACATAGGCACCTACTTATAATAATAAGTTATAGGAACTCGTCCATATATCGGTTCTCTGTTCTCTCTCACTCTCTGACAACAATCCCCACAGTTGACTAGCATGAGAAATAAGAAGAAAGCTTACTTCTTCGTCTGGTTAGTTAAGTGTCTAGTAGCTCTCGCTATATAAAACAAGGCCTTCAACCTCATCCAGTTCACTCTATGCATACATAGGAAGGATAGGTAGGTAGGTAATAAGTAGCATTTGTGCACAGTGGGTCTATCTCGTTCCTTATAAGTAGAAAAACATTTTTCTCCGTCGTAATAAATGTAACGCTAGGATTCCTCTCTGTCTTATGCTCACTTACTACAACATAATAATAAATATATTGTTATCTGTGCACTAATATCAGTCGGAATGTGGATATTTGGATGGGGTGCATGCGTTCAGTGAGTGCAGGAGCAATAGAGTAGTAGTAAGTAAAGTAAGTAAGTGGAAAGCGTCGTGCTTTGCCACTGTACTATAGCTACATACAAACAGAAAGTAGAAATATGTGGCTAGGCTATTTACCTGTGTTGCCTTGGCTTTTTCTTAAGATGAAGTTGCCTCTCTCCAGTAAACTCACGTCTTGGTTTATGAGGTTAGCTTCTTCTTCTCACTGCACTGCCTGCCTAGTGCCTGCCTGCATCCTACTCTAGCCTCTATCTCTATCTACATATTATATGCCCCTACACAGTTGATGAATGAGTTTTGGCTCATCCTTCAGCATGGATGTTAATGGAGCATTTGTGTGGCACAATTTGTACTTGCCAAGGCGGCTTAACAACCTCTATTAAAATTTCTTGAGCAGCATTAGCCTTTGCTCCTTTTAATTAACATTCAATTTGAAAACCGTGTCTCTAATACACATGTAAATAAATAAAGAGAATAAAGGCCCGTTTTCCCTCATTTTCCTCCGACACAATCTCTGATGAATGAATTCTTTCTTGTTTACAGGAACGCGAGTTTATGCTCCTCCAGAATGGATACGATGCGGAAAGTATTATGGGCGCCAAGCTACCATTTGGTCCTTGGGAATTCTCCTCTACGACATGGTCCAAGGAGATATCCCTTTTGAGCGCGATGAACAGATCCTCCGTGGAGAGATCAGCTTCCGCACCCGTCTCAGTCATGGTGAGTACTAAAACTAATCACATTCTTTCTACATCTACCGTAACAATAGATCAGATCAATTCAAAATGAGCAGAGAATCCAATTAGAAAAATAATAATGGCAAATCAGCTGTTCTCATAGGTACTCTCTTTCTACTATTTTTAACTTTAGCCTTTGGTATTTCGGAGATCAATTCAACTCTTTCCTCTCTCTCTTCTTGTCTCTTTTTACTAATGCATACGTGCAGGTTTTTTTTAAGTTCACCCACATAGTCTAAATATTTTTAGACAGTGAGAAAGACGGTGTACGTATATTAAGCAAAGATCCAAAGATAAACAGACAAAAGCCAAAGTTGCACAAGATATTCTTCTCCACGACAAATTTAATTATACAACAAAAGAGTATGCATGTATCTTGTCTAGAGGTGTCTTCTGTCTTAGTCTCTTTCATGCTAAGACACATTAATGCGAGCACAGACTACTGTTGTGGTGCAATAGGGAATTAGGAGTAGTAGTCGTCGTCTGCTAAGTTACAACACTTTTTACTCCACTCGCCTTCCTTTTCCTTATATACATTTAAGAAAGTATAGTAGTAAATAGTAGTAGTAGTCGTGTTGAGTTTAAATCCACGAACATAAGTTGCTGTTTGCTTATTATTAGGAGCTACCCACTAGTACAATGTTAGCTATTATGCCTGATTTCCTCCTTTTACACTGCTGGATGCTCGCAGACTCTTAGAATGTATCTACCTATCTATGTGCAGACTTTAAAGAGATCACAAGTCAAGTGATGAATGTCTTAAGCTTTTTCCTCAGTTCCTTGGCGAGACTAGAAAAAGGAGTAGGTAGTTGTAGTTCGTCTACTGAATTTCCTCTAACTAACTCTAAATTTAGCTAATTGAATTGCATTGACTTAACTTTCATCTGCTGCTCTTGCTAATGGAGCAGACTAGGACTAGGATCGTATTTAGTAAGTTAAAGAGTGCATATTATTAGCATAAATAGCTAAGCTTCACTCTATAGACTCTTTAGTTCAAGGAATATCTATCTCAGACGTCCTTTGCATTAGTATGCTAAAGACTCAATCCTTCTATTCTCATATTAACGAGCATGATAAAATGATCAAGTAGATCAAGTAGGTAGGAGAATGTCAAAGGGTTTGCCATTGAGACGTATAAAAACTATTGGCGAAAGTATAGAAATGAATGGAGTGCTAAATAAATGTTAATTGTTTGATTTGCAGAGTGTCAAGACATGATTCGTCAATGTCTGAAGCTACGTCCATCGGAGAGACCACATCTTGAGGACATTCTGAATCATCCATGGATGACGATGATCTTAGATCCTCAGCAGAACACTTCGCCATCGACGTCGCCGTCACCCTCCCCCTCCCTGTCACCATCGCATTCCCCCTCCTCCTCGGCCAGTGCCAGTCGTCCAGCTGGAGCTGACGAAGAGAAGCCATCTCCTACCACCGTCAACGCTGCGTGCAACGTGAACGTGACGGTGAGTGTTGCCACTGAAGCCGCACTCCAGAATCCCGGACTGGCAGCCATTTGCGTTGAGTCCGTTGAGTCAGATCCTTACATTTGACTATCACCGTCTCTTAGTTAGAATGAAATCAAGGATCTTATTAGGTATTAAAGTATAAATATTAATTAAGTAACTATTAATTAATTAGGAAGAGTTTACAGAGTGTACAGAGAGAGAGTGAGTGAATGGGTGATGAATGGGCAGAGGAATTCCAGTAGTGAATTGTTTAATCTTCAATAATCTCATGGCTGTTGACTGTACCATTATAATATTGTCGAGCAGAGATTATTGCAGTTATGTTTGTTAGCCTCCGACAACAACTCTCAAAAAACAGAATTAAACATTCGTTTTAGAATGTTATGATGAAGAGGGGCCTACAGGTGAATTCTATGCTGTGCTATGATGTGAATGAATTGAGTGGCTGAGTGCTAGAGGTTCTGTAAGTAGAATACCTACCTATTATTATTATTCAGCTACTACTATATAGATATAGAGTAGGTATATATATAAAAACAGAGATATACCTTTAGCTTATTATATTATTATGTGTACATAATATTATATAGGCATATGTCTATGTGACATGTGCCAATAGATTGCTGAGAATTGGGTGAGACACGGGATCATCACACAAAACAAACACACACACACATTACTACACGAATCCTACTACTACAATAGTTGTGGTTATTATTATGCGATGATGATAATGATGTCTATAGGAATGTACAGACAGGTGTATGTACTACACGTACACGGGAAATAAATCATAGAGGACATCATGTATATAATAAATAGATAAGTATACTACTGTTTGCTTCCGTACGCATCTATTACTTTAATAATTACTATTAGTACTTGTGCTGATATGGAGGAGGATTACAGAACATAGTGGAATGACTCTGGGTCAAATGTGCGAGTGATTGTTTGTGGTTGTTTCTATAAGTTGTTTTTCTACTGAATAGGGATTTATATAGTGTGAAGAGTGATGGGAAGACACGGCGTGTCTCAAAACTAGAACTGTCAAATGGAACTGATTTATTATTTATTATATTATATCATAATTATAGTTAAAGATACTTATTACTAGTTAGTTATCGAATATAAAAATATGAATTGAGTAAGTAGCCAGATGCTTGGAGAGCGCAAGTTCACTCTTTCCCTCAGCAATTCAATCATCATCATCATAATCCAGAGGGTGATTAAATTGCTGGAGATATGGAGAGAGACGCAACTCTGTTTCTCCAGGCTGATCGGTTATGCATATTTCAAATCATACATATTATTATTCTCGTAGTCGTACTTGTGTTTCCTATATAACTACATAGAGTTTCGAGTTTCCAACATGGACGAGCATTCGGGCTGCTGTAGAGTCCGCTGCGAGACGTATTCATTGTTCCTGATTTTTGTTTTTTCGTTTTTCACAGTAACTTATAGGTTTTTATAGATTTTTACTTGTAAAAACTTCAATGTGCGGAAATAAACACTGTTTACCCCTAGTATACTTACTAATGCTGCTGTATTGTTACTTACCGTTACTATTTCTACTACGGGTGACTTAATTATATATTAATATATAACATTAGGGTCCGTAGACAGAGAATCTATAGTAATATTGTACTCTGCATTCGTAGAGCTATATTAATCTTAGAGATGGACAATGTAGCTTTCCGTACAGAAGATAATAATACCAAATATCCAAGTGCAAGGTAGTAAGTATGTACGGACATGAACGTTAACAATTACCTCAACGGAAATCCATACTTATTGCTATTGCCCATAGTAAAATACTTCGTGGTGTTAGCATAATGGTACTTTACGCATAATACTATTTAACTAACTCTAATACTAGTGCTAGTACTAAAAGTAAATCAGTGTTTATTATAAAAAGGTAGAGAATCTACTGGTACATACATAGACTATTATTATTATAGCTACATTACATACATACACACATATACATACACATATACATACATGCTACTCTTACAAATAGTGAAATAGGATATATATAAAGATAGTAGTGTTTGTATATTTCCGTAAAGAAGCTTATATTATATAATAGTAAAGTATATACATATACGTCAACTACACTGAACTACTAAATTCCAGTCATCATCCTATTGAACAGTATTTCGGTGTCCACTAGGGATACCCGGTCAGTTATTTCGCAGTGTATTTAATTAAGGCTTGGAAACACTAAAAATCTGAATTGCCACTACTAACTGACCATTTCAGGGCGATTACGATGAATTGGCCTCTAGTAATTAAAAAAGTGCTAAACTATTGTAGAGACAGAGATACATACATACATACTTAAATAGAAGAGCTATACTTAAAAATTATCTGAGATTTTTATAATCTTCAAGGAATCTTGCTTGCACTGGATTTTTATTTCTTTGCCTTCCATCTCCATTTCTCAGGCCACTACCTACCTATACATAGCTAATAATATTATTAGCTATCTATATACCTACCTACCTACATTCATACATTATCTACTACACACTACATAAATTAACTTAGGGACTCTGTACAGCTGACCGCTCTTCTCAAGGGGTTAGCACAAAGAGGCAAGTTGAACTTCCGATTTAACTGTCCAGGGGGTATATCCAATCCAGAGATATGTAGACGTAGTAAAAACAAATAGGCCTAATGTAGACACACAACTGTTGGGAATTGTATGGAAAGGGAGGAATTAGTGAAATGGCACCGAATGTTGACTTTTATTGCTCCAGCTCTGAATTAGCTGAAGAGGATTATTTTGTTTCCGCCAATTTAGACGAAGAAGAGTACCTACGCATTCCTAAATATTTTAAGTGTAAGATTGGAAATTGGCAAAGTGGAGTTTTGTTTTGGCGGCCAGGATTAGGTTAATTGATGGGATTGGAATGGAAAATGAAAATTAGGTTTAAAGCTAAGGTTAACAATAAAGCATCAATGTATCTCTAGGCTAGTTTCTACATAGTTGACTAAATAATCTGAGTGTATCGTCGTAATATGTCGTGTTTGTAATTTGTAATGTACTGACTGTATCGCGTACTTGTCTCGTGTTCCACTATACTACTACTAAGTACTACTACTACTATAATATGTGTCTGTATTGTATTGTCGTTGTTGTTGGTTAAGCCAGGGCTATCTTTTAATTACCTATCGTATAGAGATTACAATCTACCGTACATGAGTGTATTTAAAATTATAAATCGTACTAAATATTCGTAATCCCTCTAATCCACAACTACCTACTTACGTATATGTTATGTATGTAATTGAAAAAGGGAAACACAGCAGCAGAGATTTCATAGATCTAAAAATACACCCTTCATTCATAAGTTAACTGCCTCGTCTATATTTTAACAATAGAATTTTCCCTTTCGTGTGTCCCGACCAACAGTTAACTTCCCTCACGGGATCCTATACACTACTCATTTATTTATGAACTGCTACAATCCAGTCTCTTCTTCTGTAACAGTAATGAAAGGAGTGACATGTAGAAAGAAAGGTCGGTCGTCAAGGCAAACTTTTAACTGTAGCAGGATGAGCAGAAAGAACCAGCGTGGATTTGACATAAAACGTATAGGAACAAGTAAAAGTGAAATTGGCTCGTGTACTTACTTCTTATAAAGTGTGCTATAATAATAATACTCTATAGTGGCGTTATAATAGCTTAAGGAACATTATTATAAAGATCTTTCCTACTCTATAGGATCAGAGAGAGAAATATTTACAGAAAGGATAGAGCTCTATATGTGACGATGCCAAAGGAAAGCTAGCTCTAGCTACACGAGCAAAAACATGACAGCCAGTTGAAAGGTTTTATGTTGAATTGTGAGTTGAGACAAAAATGGATTTTGACCGAGTTTTCTACGCCAAGTGTACATAACCTTGTATTTATACTTGTGTGTAACGACTAGCTACCTATGTATGAGTACTAGTGTCATGTCAAGATTTTATGTCGTTGATAGATGGTGAAATTGTCACAGCCCTCCTATCTTACATACATACATAGTATTATGATAATGAAATCTCTGTAATGTCAACCAAAGGAGCAAAATACTGTAATGCCTAGATACTTACAACGTTCTTTTCATTCCTGACACTGTAGACACACAGAAAATTATTGTAGGACATCAAAGGAGGGAATTCTCTGGTCAATAGTACACAGTGCTCACAACAATGAGTTACACTACTAATACCTCTACTACCTACCATAGTACATAGTGTCAACTATAGTTGTGCTTTTAATCCTATATGTAAAACCAAGTGGTATATAGATCTAAGTATGTACTATACTACTTGGTGGTGGTGAGATACAAAGCTGAACATCTGTGTCAACATCCTTTGCATAGTCATTTATGGACGTGGAAAGTATTCTTTGTACTTTAGTTGCTAATCTTAAGTATCTGTCTGTACTGGGGATTGCTGTTGTACTAAATTATAATAGTAGACACACAAGAACAAGATTGATTGTAATTAGTAGTGCTACTATGTATAATAATATCTCCCTCTCTCTCTCTCTAAGTATTACTACATGCATACATACCTATAGCTACCTATATGTACTACTACCTACATACACGTAGATTATGATTACTACCTACAATTATATTATTACAAATACCTATATATGTCAAGTATAAATGTTGTCACCTGGGAAAATTAAATGTAGTAGAACCTAGCTAAGCTAATTATGCTATTGCTGTATTGCTAACCTAAAGCTAGAGAGCTGCAACTTTAGAAATGAAAGATATGTAATGAAAGAGAAGAAACATCTGAAGGATTAGTGAACATCAAGTAGATTGAGTCTTGCGTATTGTTATGTACATCTGAATGAAGCACTGCAAATACTATAAAATACCTAATGTACTACTACATGACCATCAAATTCACTCACACTACTACCATACCGAATAAGTAAAGGCTAACTTTTTGCAAAGTAGCATAACGTATAAGTATCAACCAGTAATGTTACTCTTGAAGGCATTGAGTGTTAAGTTGTGTTGTGCTATTGTAATTCTAAGACGAGAATACAAGACAGATAAAGTATTTTTATAAAAAACCCATTTTGAAATAAGCTTGGATTGAATTGAGGAAGCAATGCAATACAATAAATGTCGTGTATAAAAATAATAATTACAAACCTCTCTCAAAAACATTGATTCGCTCTCCAAAAAGAGCTGCATCCTTAAATTATACTTTCATTCATACATCCGCATAAAATCAACTGAACTTTCATGAAAATGCATAAAAATTATTTAAAACCATGAAAATACATCAAAATTAATTAAAACCATGAAAATGCATAAAAATTATTTAAAATCATGAAAATGCATAAAAATTATTCAAAACCATGAAAATGCATAAAAATTATTTAAAATCATAAAAATGCATAAAAATTATTGAACATTATAAAACTGCACTTCGAAAATCAATATCATTCACTTATTTGCGGTCATATATTAATCACACCAATTATTCATTCATATAATATCTGTAAATATACCTACTCATTTAAAAAAACAACGAAAACGCATGCGATGGCCACCTGTTTAATGGTTCATTTTTAGAATAACGGCATGAACTGGGAAATTAGTCAGCGTAAATAAAAATGAGTCATAGATAAAGGAAAAGATATAATTTATACACACATTGATATTTACTATTATGTGGAGCATATGATGAGAATAGATTTAATGATACAAAATCGAAGTTGATAGGTATAGCCGTAAAGCAGTTTGTATTGCGTAACCTCTTGTTTACATCTGTCCCATCAGGGAAACAAAATTGACAAACAGAGCCTCGGGATTTAGAGTTGTTCCATGTAGTAGTGCTGCTGCTATGGCCATACCAATGCTCCCTGTTTTGAAGAGTGGTTCGAATTTCAATTTATTTAGATTGCGGCTTTGAAGTGGGGCTAAGAGGATGCTGTTGTGCTGGGATGCTCAAAAAATAAAGCCAATAACAATCCATTTGCAATAGTATGCATGGATGAGAGTTGAGAAGGGACATAAAAAATAGGATTCTAAGTTGTGACTAAGCTTTGACATGGAACAGAGATATTATTATGAAGGAGAAAAGGCGCTACACCAAATACACACAATGTACGTACACACTCTAAACAGTCGTTTCTTTTATTTACGTTAAAGCTAGTTATATAAAGTTCCCAGCCGACCGGAAGTACAGATATGATGCATATGTACACACACAGTAGCATAATATACATAGAGTAAGACAACAGGGTGCATACTGCTAAGTACTTTTACTAGTTTATGGTTTATAAATGCCAAGAGGGAGGATACACATTAATATGCTTATACTGATATGCTACTGCTGGTTAGATGAACTGAGTAGTCGAGCCCGGACAGAAGATGATGCATAGAGAAGGAGAAAGCGTCACATGATAGTTGAGCTCCAGGCTGGATGGATCTTCTCACAGTCACAATGCACTTACGTAAGGCAAAAAATGGTTAAGAATGAATCATAAGGAATGACGGACTGAAAACTGGGAGGAAGTACATCCACGTAAGTAAATAGCTAATAATATTCTACGCTTACTTGTAGAATGTATGAGGATGAGATTATAAATAACATTGTCGTAACTCGAGTAAATAGATCAGATGGAGAAGGTAGCTGTAGCTCTCTCAAGAAAGAATCCTTCTTCGTCTTCCACCTCTCTATCTATGCACACTTATTATATAATATCTCTAGCTGCCCATATTTTTTTCTGATGCTACTTACTTATTCGTCTCTTCTACGATGATCCTCTGATATAAATAGGTAGGTGTAGTAAAAAGCATTTCCTTGACATAGTGAGTCAGTCATCAGAGCTAAACATTCAGACTAACCTCACAAACATCCTACTAATCTACACATGCTGATAGGCCGTGATAGGTAAACATAAATACGACCACTTTGAACCCATTACCATTTTACTAAAGCTCTATTTAGATTATCTACATGTAAAAAACAAGAAAGTGAATCTCTATATTTAACTACAAAAAACTCTATAGTAGCAGGATTGCAAAATACAGTTTCACCCATTCCTGATTTTATATGCATACAATTAAGGGCATGACTCCTCTATGTATCCTTCCATTCCAAATTTGTTCTACAGTTCTACTACATGGAAATATTTACATACATCTTACACACATAGAAATATTTACTACATAAATAGCTTTTGCTTGCACTACATGTAGCAAGTGAGAGTTTGTTTTGTTGATATGATGCGATGATTTAATGTTACATAATAATAATATGTAGCCACTACTTGAACACAGGACAGACACATGCAATAAAAATTGGCGCAGCAGAGTGAGAAACCTCGAGAGTGAATGGAATGAATGGGATTTGCTACGTATCACTACTAAGTAATGTGTACACATGTTATGTGTGTGGACATTTACATACAGAGATATCTTATTTGTTTATTGTGCGTATTTTTACGTGTATGTATAAGTGTCACCACTTTTTTGTATACTACAACTATTTACTATTACGTTAAAAAGACATTGCACTACATTATACTACTTAGAATAGATACATTTTATTATTCATAGTGTTTTCCTACTGAAATTCACAATAAATTCAGAGGATTTAGAGTTGGGAAATAATTAAGCCAAGCTAATAGGTAGTTAGCAGAAAAATAAAAGGAGAGGAACATAAGTCATTGCAATTCAGGAGAGTGCAGTTGCTATTATTCTAGTACAGAGCACTTGGTAATGCTAAAGCCGTCTTAGTAGTTGTCTACACTACCATGTCACCATTATTATTGTATGTTGTACTAGCTAAATACACAAAGTTTCATTCAGTGCACTACAATCCGAAAACAGAATGAGAGTAATACAATTTTGTTGAGTAGATTCATGGCTATGGATATATGCAGGGCAGGGATATAGTGTGGTCGTCTGTGGAGTGAAATGGAAACATAAACACAACTCCACAACCTTCCCCATCCATACATACAGGCCGAACATACATAATAGTAGTAAAGTAACATAGAAAACTGAGGCTACATAGCAGTGCTTGAGTTATTTTGAATTTGAAAGTGAAGCAAAGGTCTCTGGCTACGGCTACACTGTATAAATGTTGGCTGCCATGCATAACTATCGAGCGTATATATAATGGACGAGACATGTGTACACGAAACAAATAAGATATGGGATATTTATACGACATGAAAGAATTAGGACATGCAGATATTTTCGTCTGGGATGGAAAAGCCGGAAATCTGGTTGCAGTTGATTCAGTTCTCATGTAACTTGCTGGCAACCCTCCTTTTCTAAATGCATTCTATCACCAGAATTTTGGCTTGCTCTGTCTGACTGACTCACTTGCTCGCCTTCTCCACTCAAAGCTCCCTGCCTGCCTTATCTTTACCTATCCTCCTGCTAATACAAGTACTTTGTGTTGTGCGTCCACTGCACTGACGACTGCTTTGCCTGTGCTAACTAGTTGACTTGGCTGTTAGCGGCAAGTGTTTTCTATGATTATACATTCTGGCGGCGGCTATGTAGGTAGCTACCTGCTACAAAGTCCACTAACCACCTAAACGAAGCTGCTGCTGGTGAAAGCCAACATGCACTATTTATTAAACAGCAAAGTGCACACAAGGACTTCTCTTTTATTGCCACTACTGCTCTGCATTACCCACACATGCATTTTATGTAGCTACCATGTCATTTTCACTCCCAAAAATAGGCTTCTTGAATAATATGCTCATTCCCCAGACTCTGCGCCACAAAATCACATTTTCCTCATAATGAAAACACATTACCGCTAGTTTCCTTTAGTTACCTAGAAATAAAATTATAACAGTTAAAGATTAATGATTTCTACCATGTTATATTCATGTAAACAGCTAGAAACTACTTTACTTAGAGACTTTGATGGTTGAGTGGCGTCTTTTGTACAGCCTCTACATATTCTAACTAACAAAGCCACTGAACACTACGAAAAGGAATTGTACTTGCCATTGCCACGTAAAAATGACAGGTAGCTTCTTATGTCAATAACATGTAGAAGCCATTTCATAATTACAGGTTATCTATTGATTAGTAAACAATGATTTTCAATGAAATATTTTACATTCAAAAATAATGTAATTGCATTCAATGGATTCAAGTTCTTTTGTGTTCACAAGTTTCGAAAGTTTGATAAAATGGCAGGTTAATAGGTGTTATGAAATTTAAAAGAACGTGCTCTAGATGTGTCCATTGGTAATTGTTGGGCACTGCATCTTCT